>QPKB01000009.1:3906552-4047312 GCA_003546025.1 Camphora micrantha | reverse complement strand
GGAACTTTAGGGGACGACTGGAGGAAGAATTTTCTGAAACCTGGAGAGATTCCATGACCTATTGATCAAATGCCCACATCACGGATTGACAAAGGAGAGTTGATACATTTCTTTTATAGAGGTCTTACGAACCCCTAGCGTATCTTGATTGAATCAATGCACAAAGGAGAATTCATGAATCAAACTGCCAATCAAGCATATGAATTCCTTGTCAAGCTTGCGGAAAATTCACAGAATTGGAGCAATAATAGGAAAGACTTAGAGAGAGATGAGACAGGGATCCAGAAGCCTGGAATGTACAACATCAAACACGACCCTGAGTTGAAAAATGTGATGACCAATTTAGTTCAGGGAGTGGAAAATTTGAGCAAAAAGATAGGATCTATGTCTGTGATGTCATGCCAACCCACCCCTCAGCAACATGATCCCACCTTGAGAAGTATGAGTGAACTACATCATGTTTGTGTGTTATACGATAGTTGTGAGCACACAGTTGAGAGTTGCCCTAATCTGCCATTTGTCAAGGCTGAGCAAGCCAATGCACTGAATTCCTACGGAAACTTCCGGAAACCAACTGTTAACACTTTCAGTCAGACCTACCACCCAGACAATAGGTTCCATCCCAATTTTTCATACCGTCAAGCTGAGCCTATTCAGTCCCAGGGAGGTCTGCCCGGATTCCAATCGCAGTATCCTAGGCAGCAATATCAACTACCTACTCAAACTAATCATCTCATGGTTCCTCATCCTCAGCAGCCCACACAGCAGAATCAATTTCACCAACAACATCAATTTCAACCACAAAACCAGTGTAGGGCACTAGTCCCAGATCAGATGCCTAACTACTCTACACCAGCACAAGCCCCTCAGCAATCCTCTCATCTGGAGAACCTGTCGACCAAGTTCTTGGCGCCGTTGACTAAATTCATTCAAATCCAAGAGCAGACTAACCAGGCCCAGAGCCAGTCCATTGCAAAACTAGAGGCCCAACTAGGTCAGCTCACCTTATAGTTGTCTGAGAGAGAAAAGGGCCAATTCCCGAGCCAAACCATTCCTAATCCAAAAGGACAGCCCAATCAGCCCAGAGGCCAGTGTTCGGTAGAGAATAATGAGCATGTGAAGGCGATCCATACACTGAGATCAGGAAAAACTGTTGACAATAGAGTTGAGATGCCTGAAGAGGATCAAAGAGAGAAGATTTTTTTAGGAAAACCAGAGAGTTCGAGGAAAGTTGTCGAACCCGAGAGAGAGATTTTGAAGAAAGATTTGAAAGAGAATTCAGAAAGAGAAAAAGAGAAAGAGAAAGGAGAATCCATACCAAGAGGAGACCCACAGAGAGAGCATATTCAGAAACCCATTATAGTTGACCCATCATCCTCAGAAGGGGTAACTAGAGCACCATTCCCACACCGATTGAAAGAGACTAGGAAAAAGGATCACTTTGAGGGAATCTTAGAAGTTTTCAAAAAATGTCCAAATAAACATACCCCTCCTTGATGCCATAAAGCAAATCCCTTCATACTCCAAGTTTTTGAAAGATCTGACCACTGTCAAGCGGAAAACCTCAGTGCCTAGGACCGCTGTGATGGCAGCCCAAGCATCAGGGTTGATCCAGCAAACCATTGCACCTAAATACAAAGACCCTGGTTGCCCTACCATTACCATTCAAATAGGAGATTCCGTTATGGAGAGGTGTCTCCTCGATCTTGGGGCAAGCGTGAATTTACTGCCGTACTCCGTGTACACGCAGTTGGGCCTAGGAGGACTGAAAAAGACTGATATTACCCTTTGTCTTGCTGATAGGTCAGTCAAGTATCCGAAAGGTGTGGTTGAAGATGTGATCGTGAAAGTTAAGGATTTTTATTTTCCAGTTGATTTTGTGGTTTTAGATACCGAACCAGTGGCAGCCCCCGACCGACATATTCCTGTCATTCTTGGTCGACCGTTCCTTGCAACATCAGATGCAGTGATTAGATGCATGAATGGGGTTGTAACACTTAGTTTCGGGAACATGAAGTTGGAGTTGAATGTTTTTCGTAACGGACTCCAAACATTAGACCTAGATGATGATGAGGAAGTAAACATGATTGACACATTAGTTGATCAAATAGTCCAATCATCATGTTACACAGATCCGCTGGAGGAATGTCTGGCTCACTTCAATGCCAACATAGACATCAACGGGTCCATATGCGAAGTTAATGCATTATTGGATTCGGCCCAGCCGATGGATGTTGGCCAATGGAAGCATAAAATTGAGCCTATCTTTACATCCACCTCTGAATCTAAGGTCGAAAAAGAATCAGTTATTGTCAAGCCACCCACGTTAGAATTGAAACCATTACCCGAGAATTTAAAGTATGCCTACTTGGGGCCCTCTGCTAGCAACCCAGTAATTATTGCCTCAGACCTTGAGGAAGAGCAAGAAAAGAAATTACTGGATGTGCTGAAAGACCATCAGAGTGCCCTAGGTTGGACCATCTCGGACATTAAAGGAATCAATCCCTCTATAGTTATGCACCAGATTCATCTGGAAGAAGGTGCCAAACCATGTCGTGAACCGCAGAGGCGACTGAATCCGGTCCTAAAGGAAGTAGTGAGGGGAGAAGTAATCAAGCTTTTAGACGCTGGCATTATCTACCCGATTTCTGACAGTCAATGGGTGAGTCCCATCCAAGTAGTACCCAAGAAATCTGGCGTAACCGTTGTTGCCAATAAGGACAATGAACTGGTCCCAACCCGTGTTCAAACAAGTTGGAGAGTCTGTATTGATTACAGAAAATTGAATTCAATGACCAGGAAGGACCACTTTCCATTACCCTTCATTGATCAGATGTTGGAAAGATTAGCCGGCCATGCTTTCTATTGCTTCTTGGATGGTTATTCAGGGTATAACCAGATCCACATCTCCCCTGAGGACCAAGAGAAAACAACATTCACCTGTCCTTTTGGCACATTTGCCTATAGGCGTATGCCGTTTGGCCTGTGCAACGCACCTGCGACTTTTCAAAGGTGTATGTTGAGCATTTTCTCAGACATGGTGGAAAGATTTTTGGAAGTCTTCATGGATGACTTTTCTGTTTTTGGCTCAAGTTTTGATAGTTGTTTGCACCACTTGACCTTGGTATTGCAAAGATGTAAGGAAAAGAACCTGATTTTGAACTGAGAGAAGTGTCATTTTATGGTCAAGTCAGGCATTGTTTTGGGTCATATTGTGTCAAGTAAGGGCATTGAAGTAGATAAAGCCAAGGTCGACTTGATTGTGAACCTGCCCCCTCCTAAAACTGTGCGAGAGGTGAGAGCCTTTTTGGGCCACGCAGGCTTCTATCGACGCTTTATCAAGGACTTCAGCAAAATTGCTCGCCCTCTCTGTGATCTCTTGGCAAAGGATGCTAATTTTAATTTTTCTGCTTCATGTTTAGAATCATTTGATCGTTTGAAACGAGAGTTGACATCTGCACCCATAATCCGTCCTCCTGATTGGACGAAACCTTTTGAATTGATGTGCGATGCTTCTAATTATGCTCTTGGAGCTATACTGGGACAGAGAATAGACAAATTGCCTCATGTCATCTACTATGCTAGTAGGACCCTTAACGACGCACAACTTAACTATACCACCACCGAGAAGGAATTGCTAGCTGTCGTTTTTGCATTGGATAAGTTCAGATCCTATCTCATAGGGTCAAAAGTCATTGTATTCACTGATCATGCCGCATTGAAATATTTGTTGAGCAAGAAAGATGCTAAAGCTCGGTTGATTAGATGGATACTGCTTTTGCAAGAATTTGACCTAGAGATACGGGATAAGAAGGGGTCTGAAAACGTAGTAGCTGACCATGTTTCGCGTTTGATTGTCGATTCCTCTGAAGACCATTCGATTTTAGAAACCTTCCCAGATGAGCATTTGTTGGTTGTTGAAAGTAAAACCCCGTGGTATGCAGATATAGTTAACTATCTGGTGACCGGGAAAACACCAAGCAATTGGTCTAAAAATGACCAATTTCGCTTCTTGTCTAGGGCTAAATACTATTTTTGGGATGATCCCTATTTGTTTAAACACTGCCCTGACCAAATCATTAGGAGGTGTGTACCCGAGATGGACCAGAAGTGCATACTTGAGTTCTGTCATAACCATGCTTGCGGGGGACATTTTTCTGGTAAAAAGACAGCAGCAAAGGTGCTGCAATCTGGATTTATTTGGCCTACCCTTTTCAAGGATGCACATGAGCACTGTAGGAATTGTGACCGGTGTCAACGATTAGGGAGGATCTCTAAGAGGAATGAAATGCCCCAACAACCTATCTTGATCGTTGAGTTGTTTGATGTTTGGGGTATAGACTTCATGGGACCATTTCCCATTTCTTTTGGTTATCAGTATATTCTTGTTGCGGTTGATTATGTGTCTAAATGGGTAGAAACCATTCCTTGCAAGACCAATGACCACAAGGTTGTGGTTGAATTTTTGAAAAACCAAGTTTTCGCTCGCTTTGGTATACCTCGCGCAATCATCAGCGACGGTGGTAAGCACTTTTGCAACCAAGTATTTCAAGCTTTAATGGGGAAGTACCACATCACACACAAAGTTGCCACACCATACCATCCCCAGACTAGCGGGCAAGTAGAAATTTCCAATCGTGAGATCAAGAACATCCTGGAGAAGACAGTCAATCCAAATCGGAAAGACTGGTCTTTGCGTTTGCATGATGCACTGTGGGCATATCAGACAGCCTTCAAGACACCTATCGGAATGTCTCCGTATAGGTTGGTCTTCGGCAACGCATGTCACTTGCCGGTTGAGTTAGAACATCGAGCATATTGGGCGATCAAGCGCTTAAACTTCGACTTAGAAAAGGCAGGGGTCCAACGGAAACTTCAGCTTGCTGAACTGGAGGAAATGAGAAATGAATCATATGAATGTGCGAGGAGTTATAAGGCCAGGACCAAAATGTTTCATGATAAGAGAATTCTAAGGAAAGAATTCCATCCTGGCCAGAAGGTTTTGCTATACAACTCCAGATTGCACTTGTTCCCAGGTAAGCTAAAGTCTCGATGGTCAGGACCCTATGTCATTCAGACAGTCCATTCCCATGGTGCAGTTGAACTTTTGAATCCCAGAGATGGTAGCACCTTCCAAGTGAATGGGCAGAGATTGAAAGAGTACCTTGAGTTTGTGGATCCTGAGAATGTTGTTGAGGAGGTCCTTCTTGTGGACTGTGGATAAAATGGCCTCATACACTGTTAATTGCGTCCGGCTGAAGACGTTAAACTTAGCGCTTGTTGGGAGGCAACCCAATATACCCATGTGGCAACACCCCATGGTGGGAAATTTCAATTTATCTTCCTTGTCCTATTTTATTTCTGTTCTGCATAGACATTGGGGACAATGTTTAGAATAGGTTTGGGGGTGAGGCACTGCGTTTCATGCATTGCATTTTGCTTGTACATAAGTCTTGTTTTCCATTTATACTACATTTCATGCACTTCATTTTGCTTGTACATAAGTCTTGTTTTCCCATTTATACCAAAAACTTAAAAATTTGAAAAATCCCAAAATCACTAAAAATCTGGAAAAAAAATTTCAAAAATTGTCCATGGATTTTAGCTTGAGAGTTGTCATATGTACAAGTCCTAGAAACTTTTTACACATTTAGCCACATGAGTGCAGTCCAAGAGAAGAGCAAATCACTTCTAAGAGACCCGGAAGAATCATTAGTGGAGACTAGAACCCATTGAGCGATTGAGCCTATTTATATCCGTTTGGGTGAGGACTCTTCTGCGCTATTCCTGAGTAGAATGAAGAGCTACTCCTAGAGCTTCTTAGTCCAGCACTTCCGATCTCATAAGTGCTATTCCTTGTTCTAACCATAGAGGTGATATCAAAATGCGAAGAAACCTTGACTTGTAGCTTATGATACATTTTTCCGAACTAAGGAGAAGATGATAGGCATTCAAAAAAAAAAAAAAAAAAAGATCCAATGGCCAAATTTTGAATCCACCTATTACATTTTATGCCCTTAGTAACCCTTTTGAGCCTATTTTACAAGAAACCTTCCTTCACTGTCCCAAGCCTCATCACCCACATATATATAGCCTTTTTGACCTATTGTTTTTTTTTAAAAGGGTAAGGATACATGAAGAAAGGAAGGACTTGAGCATTAACGATGAAGACTTCACATGGGTTACCAAAGATAAATGTTCTACAAAGGGATGACAAAGGAATAAAGGAATTTGAAAGTTGATTCCAAAAAGAAAAGTAGAAAGAAGAAAAAGATAAAAAAAATAGAAATGAGAACCAAAAAAAAAAAAATGTGGGAAACCAAAGAAAAGAAAGCACAAAAAAGAGATAGAATGGAATAAAGAACACAAAGCAAAAGAAACAAGTGAAGATAGTGGAAGACCTTCCTATGAAGACTTGAAGACCCTTACCTTCTTAAAAACCTTAGCCACATTTAACCCTTATCCTACCTATTAACCCTAACCCCATTACAACCTATGAAAGACCTATTGGATCCTAAGGACGGTTTGGTGTTGAATGAGTGAGAAGTTGAGTGAGCATTTCCACCTTCTATTAGTTATATTTTATTCTTTGAGATCAATCCTTCTATACATAAGCTCCGTTTTTCATTAATTATGTGAGTTCTTAGCCTTGTTCAAACTCACATACTGAGAGTTAGTCAGTAAAATCTGTGTGCTTCCATTATTGAGAGTATGTCCTGTGAGGCTGTAGTCAAGGCGAAATGTATTCCGAAGGGGATTAAGGTTGTGTGAGCTTCGACTTGAAGATTGCATGATTATTGGCTAAATACATACACATACACAAAGGGACTTAGGTATTGACTGACATATCTTCAGGAATTGGCTAGTGTTCTTAATTTAGTACTCATTCTTATTAGCTTGCTAAAGACTGTTGGACATCAAAAATATTTTCTTTTCACAATAAAAAGAATTTTGTGGGATTTATTCGCTGAAAACCCTCACGAGACAAAACTCGTCCACTAGGGGAAACCTAGGGGTTTAACGGCTTGTTGCACGAGCTAAGTGCAGCCGCGATTCCTGCGAAAGTGAGTTAGGATCTTTACCGTGTTTTCTTGCATATAGTATAGTTTTTCTTCATAGTTTTTGCTCGGGACTAGCAAAATGTAGGTTTGGGGGTGTGATGAGTGTTAAATATTGCATATTTTACCCCTCATTAATCAGTGTTTTATTAGCATCTCATATGCATATTATTTGCTTTACATGGAGATTTTATCATTCTATCACATTAACAAATTATCGGATTAGCATGCATAAATCCGATTATTTATAGCGCATTTTTATGTAGTTTCTCTTGTGTAGGTGGACCCCGCGACTACCCCAACCTTCCAGCTAGTGATTCAAGGTATCAAGACGAGATTTCAATAAAGAAGTTGCATGAAGAAATCTTGGTGAAATGTTGAATAATTTCAAAATAGGAGGAGAAGACTTTATGGATTAAAGAAGCCATTTTCTAACACAAAGGATTGATTGGTGTATTGGTTAGAGGTTGTGTTGGTATGAAATAGGTTATGAGTTCAAATCCTAACAATTGCATATTATTATTTTTTTTCCATCCAACTCACCTCTCCACCAATCAAAGCTTGCCACGACACAAATCCATGTGAAATAATATGAGCCAATCAAAAGCCTCCAACATGAAGGACCACATAAAGCAAAAGGCACATATCTTTTTGAAAGGAAAGTTTGTTGCAACCAATCAAAATGAAGCTATCCATGTAAAGCAAGAGAGCCAATGAAAAGCCTTCAAGTCAAACTCAAGGAATCCATGTGAAAGCAAATGAGCCAATCAAAAGCCTTTAAGTTGCAACCAATCAAATGGGAGCAATCCTTGTAAAATGAAATGAGCCAATCAAATGTCTTCAATGTTCCTATAAATTGGAATGTGTTTGGAGGGCAAGGGGGGAGATCTTTTGGCAAGTTAGTCTTCTTGCAAGTTTATTTTTACTTTTAGATTGTAATTAGGAGCTTCTTTGTAACTAATCTAGAGAGAGTGTGTGTAATTGAATATTATTGATGAAGATTTGGAGCTCTTTCTTGATGTTTAGTGGCTAAAGCTCTTCGATTAGGCTCTCCTTTTGAAGCTAAGTAATGTGATTAATTCAATTTCATGCATGTTTTAGCTTAAATTTCTTACTTGTGCCTTGATTGATTAGTAGATTTTAGATCTAATTGTGCTAATCCCTCTCATTTATCATGCTCTATCTCTACACTTGATGCTTTGATAATCTCAATTGATGCTTTGTAGTTAGATTAAGTTCTCTCACATAGCATGCTCTAGAGCCCTTATCTTTGATCTTTTGTAGCTTGATTTTGATGATTTATTGTTAGGGTAGCTAGATGATGATCTAGGGTCTTAGCCTTTGATTTTCTTTATTTTGATCATTATTGCTATATCATCAAATCCAATTAGGCAAGAGATTGTTAATTGGATTGTAGACTTGGAAATTGAATTAAAACATGCATTGTTTGAATTAATTACATACTTAGTGGATTTTGGATTGCCTAATCTCTTCCTTTTATTATTATTAATTTAAATCTTTGTTTGATTTGTTATTTTTACTTCTAAATTGCTAAATCTACATTTCAAATCAATTGTTTTAAATTCCTACACATTTCATACCACATCTTCACATCAAATCTTCCATTTCCACCACCATTCATTCATCCACTAGTTTAGTGTAGATATTTTAGTTTGTTAATTAGTTGTTAAATTGCATAGTTTACTAGTTTTAGTTTTTCACTTCAATTTTCTATATTAGTTATATCTTAGTTTAACTCTCATTTTAATTGGATTCATTGCTTGTTCCATCCTCTCTTCGTGGGATCGATAATCCGGACTCTTTAGTCCTTACTACTTGGCGACACCGTAGTCTTGCGGTTAAGCGTGCACATACAAGTGTCGATCACTCTTCATATTTTATTCTCCCTTGATTTGAGATTTCATCTCATTTCACTCTACAAGTAAAATAACCAAGCATGTCCTAATTGTAAAATGCTGGATGACTCTCTTTCAAAATAGTGACTTGCATGTTCTGCTCTCACAAGTAAAACTGAAGCCGAAGGAAAGTAATGAATCGAATAACTAGGAAGAGCAGATAGATTATTATTGTTCTTTTCCTTGGGAGAAGAGCATAGTAGATAAATACTTATCCACTTTGAACAAATAATTCAAAGCACATACAAGGAGAGGAGGAAAGGAAGAGATGAGAGGAAGAAGAAAAAGGAAATAAGAAGGAGAGGAGGAAGAAGAAGAAAAAGAAGAAGAGGGGAAACAGAGGAAGCTACAACTCCGGTGACGGTTTTGTGCACGTCAGTGGAGCTCCAATCCAACAGGTTCCTTCCTCCTCCTCTTTCCCTCTCTGTTTCTTTGTCTCTTACCCCTTTTTTTGTTATTTTTTCTGCAACAACCACAAATGTATCTGCAATTAAACTTTTCCAGTTTTCTCCTTTGTAATGGTGTTCTCTATTTTCCCTTTCTCCCCCTCTCTGACCTTTGTGCCTTTTTTTTCTGACTGTATCGGCCGTAGTGGCAGATACTTTGGTAATTCGAATTGATACGATACCGAGACCGATATCTCAGTAAGATATCGTCTTGGTATGGGCCGATACCGGTACGTATCGGCCGATACATGCCGGTATTGGCCAATATTTTAAACCATGCCTCAAACAGATGGAAAGTCAAAACGTGTCATCCAGACCTTTTTGAGGATATGCTCAGAGCATGTGTTGGATTTTAAGGAGAATTGGAATGAGAGTTTGCCTCTGTGTGAGTTTGCCTACAATAACAACTACCATTCAAGTATTGGTATGACACCATTTGAGGCATTGTATGGATGGAGATGCAGGAATCCGGCGTGTTGGGAGTAAGTAAGAGATCGAAGTTTTCATGGCCCCTCAGAGTTTGCTGATTACAGTGAGAAAGTCGGGATTTTCCACATGAGAATGATGGAGTCACGCGATCGTCAGAAGAGTTTTGCAGAAAAGAGGCGGTGACCTTTGGGATTTCAAGTGGGAGACATGGTAGAGGCAGAGGAAGACTTCCTCAAAAGGGAAGAGGCATAACTAGTCAAGAAAACCTTGACTATGCACAATTCCAAGAATTCATGGAATTCAAAAAGATGAGCCATCTGGCCATCAAGGAAGGAAGCGACGCTGGATCTAGCGACACTAACCCTCCTCAGAATTTTATATTCCTAACCACCATATTCATGAGTCAAAATTGATTGCATAAATACGAGTTAATTAATTGATGTCTGAGAACAGCTTTCTAAACTTAGATGAACAAAATGTCTGATAAAATTTGTTTTTGTTCTTTTTCGACCCTTTTTGCTCATCAAATTCTCTTTCTCAGACAAAATTAGGTAGAATTGAATTCAGAGAGTTTTGGAGGGATTAGTTAGAAGGAGAGATCCACGTCACATGAAGATAATACCTGTTGTCATGAGTTTGGATTTTCTTCCACATCATCATCAGTCAGAGGCTAGTGAGTGGGTCTACTTATTGAAATCTGAGCCACTCAAAATAAAGTCGTTCGTGAATTAGTTTGTATCTCAAAATCTTACCTCACAAGTGGTTGAGTGTCAATCTCGATTCTGACTATGAATTAGTTTGTATCTCTAAATTTTACCTCACAAGTAGTTAATGAAGATTTGAATCTCTCAAAATAAATGCCCTCTTTCTAAGTCATCTACAAATTTTATACAAATATAAAGTAATATAAATAATTGCAAGTCTGCGTAACATTGTGTTAATTACAATATTAATTAGATGCAATATCTTGCTTGGGATCATCTTTATTGGAGTAAAACCTGAGTAAGTAGTTTCTCCAATAAGCAATGCCACGTGGGAGTTTCCATCTCAACCGAGATACAGGGCATCAATCTGTTTTTCGCATCCTCAAGAGTACAAGTGCGGACGTCCCATTCAATGGGAGGTCATTCATTTTTAGGGAAATTTTGAATGAGTGAAACCTATTTATAGGGCTCAATTGGTTGCAAGCACTTGGAGATTTCTTGTGTATAGCATTTGGAATTCTCCAAGTGTGTCCTCCAAGTGAAATCTTTAAATGCTCAAAGGCAATGCCTACATTTAGAATTTATCCTGAGTCAAACGCAGTATATAGAATTCGACTCAGATGTCGGGAATTTTGATTCCTTTTCTTGAAATTGAAATACCAATATTCTGATTTCCACGCATCTTCGCAAACGCATTAAAATTTTGACTCTATTGTTCAATCATCAATGAAAGCGGGCACACATGTATGGCTAGATATGTCACTTTGATGCAGTATCTGAGAAAAACGGCCCATCGATGGCTCTTATTTCAAGCATCCGTTCATCTGGTGAGAATGTGAGCAAAGGGTTGGCATCCACAATGTGAAAAGGAAGAGCCCTTGCTTTAGGAATTCTTACATCTCTTGCTTGGGCAGTGTTTGAGCATAAGAAATAGGGCTCACTGCTCACATATATTAAAATAGGAATGTAAACAGGTTCGTTTCGGCCTGCGCCATGGTGAAATCGAAACCGGGACCAATTTTAACAAGATGGAACTTAAGCCGGTTCAGCACTAGAGTTCTATACAGGGGACAGTCCGGTTCCAAGTCCGATTACGCCAGGCCCATGCAGCCTTGACTACAAGCCAACAACAAGCTAACAGATGAGGACAAAATCATGTCTCTAGTCACCTTTTTACTCATTCTAACTAACAGTGTCACAGAAAACCAAATGTTTGTTAGGATTGTTAAGGAGAGATTAGGTAGGTGAGAAAGATTATCCAAATTTGAATTTTAAATAATTTGCATTACGCTATGCTTCTTGTATAAATTGAGAGGATTTCCTCCCAAGACAATCACGATGAAATTACGGCAATATATTTAGTCTCTTTAAGGTATCAGAAATGGGGTCCTATGATGATACTGTGATCACGCCGGATACGATTTTGGTTCTGTAGTTATTACCGTCAATATTTTCTATTTCAATAAACGAATCAGCATCCTCTCTTACCTATCCATCAAACGAACAAACCTTATTATAATCTCGCCTGTGTCTTCATCAAATCTCCATCTCCGTCAATTTGTACGATTAAAGCTTTTGGAAGAGACCGTAACAAATCTAATCTAGTGGATCACCAACATCGATAGACTCAATAAGTGCAGGTCGTGATAGTAATGGATCCGCAAACAGACGGTGATCATCAAGAAGACATGATAATTTCAAATCATTTATTGTTATTTTTAGATCAAAGTGTTTTTACTTTTAATGTAAACAATCGCGGATCCTTTTTATCATGAAAGGATATGTGATTTGAGGGGATTAGTTGAACTTGAATTTTAAATAGTTTGCAAGTAGGTTATTCTTCTTGAGAGGATTTCCTCCCAACACAATGACGGTGAAATTATGGCAATATATTAAATTTTTAAAAGACTATACCCACCCTCATCCCCCAATCCCAAGCAACCATGGTTTTAAATTTTAGAGAAAACGGGGCGACTCGCTAGTGCCGGTCTGACAGGAACGAAACAAGGCCCTGTTTTCCAATTTACGGATATTCAATAGGAGAAAAGTCAAAATATTATAAACTGTACAATACTGTGCGGTTGTATGCATACCCCAATTGGTTGGGACGATTGTGCATTTTAATTCATTGATTAATAGTGAGTTCGGATCCCTCCCAGTGACCATTTTGAATATTGTGCGAATTTGCCCTCCTAATGTAATCTTAAAGAACCTTTTGTATCATTGTATTAATAAAAATGCACATATATTTTTGCTTTTATAGTCTTTCTTTTTGCAAATAGGCGTTTTATCTTTTGACATAACTTTAATTTTTTTTAATAAATATTTTGCATATTTATTAAAATCTCCATTAACTAACAATTAAATTAGATAGAAGTTAAGTAACCCTCTATTTTTTTTTTTTTTTACTAATTTATCTCTAAGAAAATGACCTCTCTCTTGGATTAAAAGACAAAAAGATAATTTTGTCTCCTAAAAATTATTAGTTATATGTAATACTGTGAGCGACTTAGTACTCAACCATACTAAATATCACTATATTTAGACTGAATACTTGTTAAATAGCTCGATTTTCACATATTAACTAGTTTTTTTTTTTTTTTCTATTTTCCTAACTTTATATAGGTTTTTTGATATATTTTAAGACTGGCGCGACTTTGCAGATCCAATTCGGGCGGCACGGTATACGGACTCATCCTAATCCCGACTAGCAAGAAGATCAGCTCAGAACTTAAAATCACGCAAACAACTCATGCTCATGTACTCTCCATCTCATCCATCACCCTCTCAAGTCCTTAGTCAATACCAAGCTGCAAATCACTTTCAAACACACGAACATCTGCGCACTAGTGGAAACCTCATAGTCACTGCCAGGGGCGGGCCTACCTACGGATTTATCAATCTTGAAATCGCCAGAGGATTGAATGGCCCTGTACCACATCTCTAAAGAGTCACCCCACATGTGATATCTCTAGACTGTCCTAGAGATCCTACTCAACATAAACAGAAGAAGAAGGGATCTCGGCTTTGCATGCATAGGTCTGCTACATGGATTGGATCGAAGCATAGTATATCTCTCGCTTCTCTCGATTTACGATTTGAAGAGGAGTGCTATGAACATGGGCACTGTGCTCTTGTTGGGTGGCTCAGATCAGGAGTTGATCTGGCCTCTTGGAACGCGAGGTCAGAGAGCTTGGTGAAAGATCTGGCCTCACTGATATATGATATATGGTTCTCTTTTGCTATCTTTAATGTGAAAAGAGTCCGAAAAGTCTAAGCAAAAGATTAACCTCACTTAAATAAAAATTTCTTAATGTAAACAAGAAGAGAGAGAGGGAGAGAGGGTTACCGAGAGAGAATGAAGCTGCCAAGGAGGCTAGACAGAGACTAGAGTTGCAGATTGGAGAGACTAATTTCAGGTTCTCTCCTTTGTGATTTGTGTAGAGAAAAAGGTTTTCTCTCTTTGCAATTTGAAGCGAGCAGAGTACGGAAGCAAAACGAAGTTATATGGTGGAGATGATTTTCAGATTCTTGACCCTTTACATTAAGGTTTGTGTCAGGTCCATGGGTCGGAACCAAGATGGGTTCAAAACTAGACCTATTTAGATCCTAGGTCCGAAAATTTATCTAAGATCGAAACCGTTTACTTATCAAGATCTAAATAGTGTTATTAAATAAGATTCCATACCCGGTGTTCAATGGGTCGCAACATTTGCATAATTGGAGAATCGGAAACCCATGTACTTCACTGATGAAAAGCCTATTTCAAATCCACCAACAATAGATAAATCATTGGTCCACTTTATCCTCTTGTTTCTCCTCTTTTTTTTTTTTTTTTTGAAGAATTAAAACTTTTTTTTTTTTTTTTTTGTTGTGTTGATGTACACCGAAAAGTGATAAGCTTAAATCATAGGTCCACTTTTCCGAGCAAAAGTATAACTGCTACTTTCCCCTATACAACCAACGAATGAGGTATAAATTATAACAATAACACACATAATTGCCTTTATTATTTAATCTTTTAAAGAAATAATTCTTTGTATTTTCCTTCAACTTTTAAAGAAATAATTCACTTCTATGAAATTACATGGGAATGGGACCAACCCAAAAGATGGGCAGGGTCAAAAATTCCCACTCATTTTGGTAAGAGGAGTGAGGGTTAGTCACAATATATTAAGAGAGCAAATTACTAATCTTGTGTTCAAAATCACCGGAAATTTGCCTAGTGAGTTTCGTGATTGATGCCGGAAAAATTAGTCCCATTGTTGTCCAAGACCTCAAGAATCTCGTGTCAATAAAAAAGAATGAGAAAGTACTGTAGAATACATTGGCTTGAAGTCCCACCCCTTCCATGGTTAGTGGGGTCCAAGGTCGACCTACTAGTCGGTCCTTACCGTAAGATTACGAGTACTGTCCTTTGCTCAAAATATCAAGATTTTTTTTTATAGAGATATTAACATGTACCAAAGCTTTAAAACTGTACTCTGTTTTTCGATATATGTTCTTGGCCTTCACTTCTTCCTTCCATTAATATTGGAAATAGTAGGATCCCATACTCATTGATCCAATCATGCTTTGTCTAATCAATAGTTATGATTTAACATAAATTATTGGGGCCCTACCTGCTACCTCCATGTCATCCTGTTCCTAAACTGTATAATCACAGAAAAGACAAAAGTGCCCTCGCTATGGTGGTTGGATGCAGTGAGGGAGGATTGGAGGAAGCACCTAATGCCCACTAGTGCCAGGTCTTTTTTTATTAGGTCTTCACCTGCTGCCCACCTAATGCCCACTAGTGCCAAGTCTTTTTTGATTGGGTCTTTCACCTGCTCCTCGTCGGTGCCAAATCAGAGCCAAAGCTTTTTAATTGAGTATTTACCTGCTGCCCATCAGTCTCTAGCATTTTTTATTGGTTCTCCACTCTTGACTCTCCCAAGTCCTTTTGTTTTGGGTCACCATCCAGCCCAGCTGTTGCCGGAAATTTTTAATTGGGTCTTCCATTTATCAAGTCACGGCAACATTCATTACCATTATACTTCTAAGTAGGAAAAGAAAGGCTAAAAATACAACCGGTAAACCAAGTCATAGAAGGCCAATGCAGATTTTGATGCAGATTTTGATCCCAATTTCTGCACACTAGTCTGTAAGCAGACCTTAAAGTGAATCGTCCATGGTCTTTTCGAGTCGAAATAATTTCATTATTGAAATTTGGCCATGGTTCAATTTCAGTTGGAATAGATTGGAGTATGTCCATCAAAGCATTTGAAGTAGGTGTGGGAAACCGCCATCCGTCATATGGGAGACTTCATTTTCTGTATCATATTCTTTTGAGAAATAGAAGATCTAACTTATTCTTTAAAAAAAAAAACAAAAAAAACAAAAGAAAAAAGAAAAAAGAAAAAAAGAAAGGCTAAAACACCTCATTCTCTGTTTCACCTTAACGTGTCTCTTCTCAACATTTTTCTCACATAAATAGAAAAATGGTCCCACCTTTTCTAATGCTTACAAAAGGACCTCATTTCTCACCTCTCTGGTAGGAGCTTTCAAATTAAGGTTTTTCTTATTTGACCATTGATCTTGAATTGGAGTGGGACCCCACCTTTAAATTGGGACCCTAGCACCCATTGTCTCAATCAAGTTGTAAATTATTATTCAAATTAGTGAGATGGTCATCGTTATTCATGTGTTTTATGTGAACAATCTTATGATGGGCCCATTTTCTATTATGGTGAAATCTGGCTACATCGCTAAAAAGAGGAGATTATTTGCAAGGCTTTGGGTTTTGGCCAACATATAATCTTAAATATGTTTTAGAATCATGGTCTGTGGATACCACATTTACTTTGGTATATAGATTGCAATGCATATGCTACTGATTTGATTGAGAATCCAAGAGGATCAAGCAACAGTCTACCTGTTTTGATTGTCATTCACCTCTAAGCTAATAAAATAACATTTTCACTTATTGATAGATAATTCTATAAATAAAGTGATAACCTCAATAAAAGAAATCTCTTCTTAACAATAACATTTTCTAACCAAAAGTGAGCTTGGCTAAAAAAAAGATCAAAACAAACTGATAAAATATTACTCATATCAGCTCCAAAAAAATTGTCAATATAGTGTTCAAAACAATTTCCACATTTCGTATTGTACGTGATTGCTCATTTGACATAAGATCAATTATATTCTGGATCTCTTGTTCTCTTCTAATAATGTAGATTCCTGCACATCATAAAAAATAATAAAAATCCAAAAACTTTTAAATTATAAAAATAAAGAAGATTAGTGTTTTCTTATTCAATATTAACTATACCTGTGTTAGCAAGAAAGGCATTGGAATACGATTTTCAATGAAAGAATTTTGATTATAGAAATTACTTTCCTCGTTGCATCTGATTCAAAAAATAAATATACATAATAATTATGGAATAAAAGTAGACTGACCAGTTCTATTGCATACAAATTTAATTTAAAACCTCAATTACAAAGGTTCGTAAGAAAAGTCTTTTTGTTGCACGCCTAAATTATAATGGACATTTGAGAAGAATGTTGTCACCCCGTTGTCATCCATCTGTTTGGTTGGTGGGGCCTGTAGATTGAACGCCCTTATTGTCTTACCGATCATTATTTTTTCTGATGCTTCTAGCAAATATTGAAAATGATGTTTAGAATAAAGCCTTCATTCACAAGAATGATAGAAAGGAATAAAGCCGGCATATATAGACACCATTTACATGTATTTTTCACAGGTATCTGATCTAATGGTTAATATTATTTTGATTTACCTTACGTACATATGGGTTGTGTGCCAATGGATAGAAGCAAGATTCAATTGACTTCATCTGACGAAAATCCAGAATGAAAAATGATTAATTTACATTTTTATAAATGTTATCTGAACCAAAAAAAGATTATTGTTGCTGCTAATCATGATCTATGCAGGTAAACATAGTCGGAACAGCTTTTGAAGGTTGTTTTTTTTTTTCTTATTTTTTTATACATGCATTTGAAGGGGTTTGAATGTTACCCAAGGGTACTAAACATGTAAGGATTCAATTCCACCATGTACATCGGCCAAATTAAACCAAAAAGGTTCAAGGGAATTGAGGGATCGAGAACTAGTAATTCATAAAAGTCTTCTATTGAACTTTATTTATTTATTTTTTAATTATAAATTTATTCAACCCCAAGGGTTAGCTCAGTTGGACTAGGATTATTGTTTGCACCCAAAGATTGTGGGTTTGAAACTGCACTACCACATTAGGATTATAGGGAAGTTTACCCGGCCTCTCTCTGGGACCGGAGGGATTAGTCCAGCCCAAAGGGTTGGAACCCTCCGATAGCAAAAATAAATAAATAAATAAAATTATTTATTTATTTATTATTTCATAAATAATCATGTACCCACCCACACACATATCAAAGTCTGTCTTTGCTTGTGTGTTCACCTACCGCCCATCGGTGCCAAAACTATTTTATTGGGTCTTCACCTTCGACTAAAAGCAAGACTTTTTAATTGGGTATTCACATGCTGTCCATCAGTCCCATGCTTTTTTTGTTCGGTCTTCACCTTTTGTCCATCAGTGCAAAGTCTTTTTTAAAAGAAATCTCAAAAAATAAAATAAAATAGAATAAAATAAACCTTGTGTCTTATTCTAAAAAAAAGTACATGAATATTTAAATCTTTTAAAAACTAAAAGTTTTCCACAATTCTTTCAATCAAATCATCTCCATCAAATATTTTAAAAAATGACAAAAGTACTCTTGTATCATTTTTCAATTTTTTTTCTTTAATAATTCATTTAAGAAAAATGATGAAGTCCAACCTAAATAAACGAGTGGGATCCACTTCAACTAATTAAAATGATGGGTTTTGAGGAGGAAAAAGGGTAATAAAAAATCAATTTTTTATGTCCAACCAAAATGACCTTGTGGGTCCCACTTCAACAAATCAAAATGGCTGATTTTGTGGAGGAAAAAGTTTAATAAAAGATGAGAATCTATAATAAGGGAAGGGTATTTTTATCATTTTTAAAAAGATTTTATGGAAAGGACTTGTTAGGAAAAGTTGTGCAAAACCTTTTTACTTTTTCTTTTTTTTGGAGATATTCAGTTCTCTTTGCCCCGCATCATCATCTCTCTTTCTCTCTCTCTCTCTCTCTCTCTCTCTTTCTCGTCTCTCGCTCTTGGTACTCTTTCAGTTGTTTTGTTGAACATTTGATCTGCATTCGTCTCGCTCGCTTGCGGAAGAGAGAATAGCGTTTTTTCTTCTTCTTAGCTTTAATGGTTGATATCGACCGATATGTCGGCCATATTTTTTCCAACCTGTAACAGTTTTATTTATTGAACACAACAGAATAGTCGATATCAACCATTACTACTTCCTTCAAATGGTTGATATCGACTAATCTATCGGTCAGATTTTTTCCAGCATGTAGCCGTCTTATTTGCTGAACACTGCAAATTGGTTGATATCAACCATATTGCAAATCGATAAAAAAGGAAGAGATTAAAAAGGAACTTGAGGACCCTCTCGTCTTCAACATGCTACTGGGTCCTTTTCGGTCCTATATAGATTTTTCGGGTAGTTTTCCCTTTTTAAAAAGAGCCATAGAATTTACACCTTGTTTGAAAACTATACTCTTTTTTTTTATTGGTCTTCATCTATTGCCCATCCCAAGTCTATATGTTTTGTTTTTCCTTTTGTCACACTACCTCTTGCCCGACTGTCCCAAAATTTTAAATTGGGTCTTCCATTTGCCAAGGCATGACAACTCTGTTTACAATTTAAATGGAAACGTGATGGCCACTATTTTAACCAGTTGCCTATGGCCTTTTGGTTTTTCCTTTTTTTTTTTCTTTTTTTTTTTTTTCTTTTCTTTTTAGAAATATGGCATTTTAGTTGACCAATTGTGATTGCTCCATAAGAATGTTTGGTGAAGAAAATTAAAAGGTTCGGCTGCCTATATTAAAAAGGCCAGCTTTCGCTATTTTTTTTTCTTTTTATTTATAGAACAGTTTCCAGTCTTTTGGGCTAAACTCATCTCGATAGAGTCGGAGAGAGCCTCATAAATTCATTGGCCTTCAATCTCTTAAGCAAACCATGGTTCTAGGCCAATTGAGCAAGCCCTCAAGATTGGCTTTGGCCTTTTATTTGACCATATTTTTTATGTCTGATATGTTTAAGTTCACAAATCCATCATGGGCATGACCAATGAGATTGACGATTGTCTACATACGGAACCAACCGATGAGTAGAAAGCGGTTGCTAGAGAATGATATGTTTAATATTTTGACGATATAAAATGGCATTCCACTCAAAGTCTCAAACGACTCATAGAATGAAATAAAAATACTTATCTGGACATATATGCCTTTGAATTTTAAAACTTAAACTAACAACTTAATACCCACCAGGCATCAATATGTAGGATCTGATTTTTAATGGTTTAGATTTTAGAGGTTCTCCAATGGTACTGTGCTCATCAGTTTCTGGGACATTTTATTCTCAAAGAGCTTTCACTCAATTTCTGCAGAAGTTGAGAATTATAGGTTCTTTTTTATTCTTTAGTTTTTCTTCTTCTATGGTTTTTAGATATTATAATTTTTATAGTATTTTCCATGGTGAAATGTGTTTCTGCTTCTTGTTTATGACTAAGGCCTTGTTTAGCAAATCGTATCTATATCAAACACATACGTGGATAATAGAATTGTGAAAAATAAATCCATGTACAATAAATAATTTACATTTAGACCGTTCGGTAAACCTAATTCACAGTTTGAAATAGGCGTTTTAGAATCCTGCGGTTTGATATTCTTCACGACTTTATCGAGGTCCACAAGGAATTATGAACTCAAGTTTGGCGCCATAAATGTTCTTGGGCTTAGGAAGGTGATCACGGTTTGGATCTTGACATTCAAGCCCACAGTGTTCAAAAACTCTGATTGTATAGGCTGAGGTCCCAATAACCAGATCTCTATTAAAAATCAATCCACACCTGATTAAACTAATAAGTAATCCTAAATCAAATTAAAAGCAATCAATCCACACAATAAGTAGGACACTTGATGTACACGTGGAAATCCCTACTCAAGAAAAAACCACGGGTCATATCGTCTAGGCCAACAAACAACCAAGCACTATATAATTGAATGTTACAAGAACTAACTCACAACCCTTTTTCCAGTTACAACTCAACCTAATGACTGCGCTATCTTGCCGACTGCTCGCCGTGCACCTTCACCGTGCTTGAAACGAACACCTTGAAGCCGCCTTCAAGATGTCTCTACTGCAGGAGAGTAAAATGAAACGAGAACCAAAGCTTGATCTTCAGCACAACAACTAAAATCTTTGGGGGGAAGATGCATCTCTCAGATCTCTTCTCTAGGGTTTGTAATGGGAGAGAAGTCCTTTGGAATAGAGAGAAAAAGGATACATATAAGCCAAGATTTGTGCCTTAAGAGTTATGATGCAATTATGATAGAACTTAGCCTCTTGAGAGAAAATAGGTGAGAGATTTCAGATAAAACTGAAATTCGCCTAGGTTCACTCAAGCGGACAGGGAGTTCACTCGAGCAAATGTGTCTCTGTCTCAGGCTTCCAAGTCAGAACGAAGTTGGCTCGAGCGGAGAGAAAGAAAGCTTGAGCGTAGGAGCTGCTATGAAGGGCTCGCTCGAGTGGATGGGACTTCGCTCGAGCAAACACAGTCAGTTCCCAAAACAACTGAACTTCTTTGCTGACAAACTTGGGCAGTCCAAGCTAAATAAAATTACATTAATTGAAACCCTGTTTTGTCCATAACCAATGAATTAGCCAATTCTCATAAAACCTGACACTCAGTATTATATTCTCACTAACACAACAGTCAACCAAAGATCTTGAGCGTCTCTCATGAACATCTAGTGGTAACATCTCCTTAATGATCTTGCACATAGTCACTATCAAATAATTGCAGATTAATATAAATAAATTTCCAAAAAAAAAAAGAAAAAGAGATAACAACTTTAAAATCACAATCTGATTTCATCCATCAAGAGAAAGCATACTTAGGACCTGAAGATGCCCAATATATATATATATATATATATATATATATTCACACACACAGCTATAGAGCAGAGCAGAGCAGGGGATTTTTTTCACTTGATTGGTAACATGAACCTCACAATCACAAGTTTGCAATGATCAGCACCTTCACCTGTGCCACCACTTAAACAAGGGACTTTCTTTCAAAGAACTTGGGGCCATCTGCATGGAATGATGGAATGAATTTAATATAATATAATCCAAATCTCCAGCGCCCGTACCAGTCTTCAGTAAAACCTTGTTGTGTGGATCAATCAGCATGAGAAAGAAATCATGACTACATAAATTTCTTTAGTATATATAATTATTTAGCAACTAGTTGTCAGATTGATTTACCAAAACCATACATTTTGATTGACTGTTCACTTAACAAACTCTGATTTCTGCCCTGATCAGCTTTCCTTACCGTTGGAGTTTCATCCCCTCATACAAACTCACATTAAAAATTTTAAACTCACACTAAATTAATTTAGAAGTGATCACAGTGCAGCAAAGTTAAAAACTTTGGGGGCAGTACGCAGGCAGTGTTTGGGTCGGAACTAGCATGGCCTCCACCATTCATTCCATTATTTAAACCATTCCACCATTTCAACATTCAAACTGATTCAATTAAAAAAGAAAATCCCACCATTTCAACATTCGAACCCATGCAATAGAAAAAAAAAAAAAAAAGATATGTTGGAATGGAACGATACCTATGGAATGGATGAATTTGTTGCAAAGATTCTTTTTTTTGGAATTATCCGGTCGCTATTAACTTGAAGACCAAAGGGACATACAGATAGTAACGACATTCAAATCTCATTTGATTTTGCTGAATGTAGGATTCATTAATATTGTTTGTTCTGCTTTTTTATTTTTTATTTTTTGGAAATGGTTGTTTGTTCTGCTTTGACTTATAAAATGTTGGCCTTTAGTCATTGAGATTTTTGCTTCCTCCTTGTAGCATGAAGAGTAAAAGGAACTTGAAATGCAAATTCAGAGCTTTTCTTACCTTTAATAGAAACCCCTCCATTGAGAAGGTAATTATCTGAGGGGTTCAGATAATTACTAGTCATTAAGATTTTTGCTTCCTCCTTGTAGCATGAAGAGTAAAAGGAACTCGAAATGCAAATTCAGAGATTTTCTTACCTTTAATGGAAACCCCTCCATTAAGAAGGTTGTCAGATAATTGCAGTGGATAGTCATTAAGATTTTTGCTTCCTCCTTGTAGCTTAAAGAGTAAAAAGAATTCGAAATGCGAATTCGGAGCTTTTTTTTACAAACCCCACCAGTAAGAAGGTTATTTGAGGGGTTTAGATGATTACCCTGGATAGTCATTGAGATTTTTGCTTCCTCCTTGTAGCTTAAAGAGTTAAAAAGAATTTTGAAATGTGAATTTGGTGCTTTTCTTACCTTCAATAGAAACCTAAGAAGGTTATCTGAGGCAAAACAAGTTAGTCAGTCAGTTTTCTGGACAAAGGGGAATTTCCAATATAATTAATGTCAACGCTCTCTATCTTAAAAAAAATGATTTTTTATTTAGCATATGATGGCGATGATCTCTATCGATCTCCAAGAAAAGGTGATAGAGGCCAGTAGGCCACGCATGGTTAAATCAAAACTTAAATAATTCTCTATGAATAATGATGAAACGTGGACATTCTCCTACTTCTGTTAGAGCCAACCATTGCATATAAGGTATAAGCTTGGAAAAGAAAAGGAAGAAAAATATAACAAAGAATATAATCCCATTAGCCACTTTTAATAAAGAAGGGAACGAAATTGAAAATAGAAACACATAATTGTATTTCACTATGCTCCCATCATTCACTTCCAACCCATATGTCAGCTGGCAAACATGAACAAGAACCAGCTTGATACGGTTGAAGTGGTGATCCTAATATGGATCTTTGAATTTAAATTCAAGGGGAAAGGGAGAGGGGAAGATGAAGCAGAAGAGGAGTCGTCTTTGAGGGCGTTTCATTTATTCATTGGTCTTTAAACCAACAAAAATAGAACGGCTTGCCCCAATCAGCTGATATTAGTAGGGGATTAGATGGTCATGGTCATTCGATCAAGGGTTATTGCAATATAGGGTCCACAGGTCCAAAATGTGGAGAAGGTCAAAATATTCAATTGGGGCAAATTGAAATTGATTTCGATTTGAAGTTAGTTCGCTTCATTATATCATTCGATCAAGGGTTATTGCAATATAGGGTCCATAGGTCTAAAATCTGGAGAAGGTCAAAATATCCAATTGGGACAAATTGAAATTGATTTCGATTCGAAGTTAGTTCGCTTCATTATAAATAAATATAACTAGCAAAACATGTCCCACGGAATTGATGAGAGGATTTGATTTTGAAGTGAGTTGAGAGAGAAGAATTGAAGAGAGAGCCACGGAAGATTAAGATGAAGATTGGGGTTGACAAAGACGTATTCATGGGAGAGCATTATGCACTAACTGACATTTGCACCATAAGATTTGCATATATATATATATATATATATATATGGGGGGTATTCAAGTGCATCTATCCCTCACCATGTGTGGTGAGAGACTCATTTTTGAAAAGTTTCAAATACAAAAGGGGATCTTCCCAAAAAGTATAAAAGCCCATGATATTTTATATTGCAATTGATCAAGCCCAACTTGTGAAGTCTTAGCAAAAGATTGAACGGAACTAATCCCAAGGAAGCTATTCTAGTATAATGCTGAATTTCCAATGCTTGGACAAGATTGTAGCCAACAGAATTATTGCTTCTGAGTCTGGAGGAAGCTGGAAATCAAATAGAAAACATGATTACTATATTAGAATTCTTCAAATAAGAAAAAAAACTCCACAATGACTGTTCGTTGTGCTACTCATGAGTTCGAGCTCAAATCTTGGATGATCTTGTTTTCCAGATGTTTGGAAATTGTGTCAATACTTCAATGCATAGGCAGGCGCCTTTATCATTTTTTTTTTAGTTTATCTAAGGTAAACAAGCTTCTCCAAAAATTTATGATTGAATGTAGAACAACCTGAATTTTCAAACGCATGAAGCTGCAAGAGGACAGAATTCCCTGGTTGCAAATCTTTTCAAACAACGTGTTTGGTAGTTTTAGTAGTAAGTACTTCCACCTTTCATCAAGCTAAGCCATTGGACCAACCAAACCTCCCTCTAAACAAATTTAGATTCACAGTTTCCTTGAATTAGGCCTGAACATCACCACAATTTTCCTAGATATAATCCAAGTTAATCGTGTAATACTCACTCATTAAATTCTACGGTGAATATCACTATGTTCAGAGTGATGTTGGGATCGATTAGTGTTAGAATTCTGCAATATGAAAGTCTGTCCTTGTGTTTAGCTCGATAAAATGCGTCCACAATATTTAATCTACTCGATTGTGGTATTTTGCACAAAATCATTTCACTATTAAGGATTCAAACCAGAGTGAAGTTGCAATGAGCGAGTACCTAATCAGCACCGGGATCTTGCTTTAGAAAACTTCATGAGTGAGATCTCATTATTTGAAGGCCATTTGAAGTTCGTGGCAGGATCTAGCCATAATTCATGTGAAGAGTATCGCATCAAAATATCAAATCATAATCTTGAATTTAGGATAAGGACAACGTACAATATATTTTTTTATTTTTTTTTGGCTTAAGAGGTAATTTGTATTAAAAAAAGGAGAAACAAGAGAACAAGGACTCATGGAGTCCCCAGAAGAGAGAAAGCCAAAAGGGAATTACAAGAGAAGGGGGGAAGAAATCAAAACTCCACTATACATGTGCCGTGAAAGGAATTTCATTTATTCCCAAAAAATTAAGGAGAGACCAAAGATGGTTGCTCTCGAAAGGTTTTTTGATTTTCTTGAAGGATAGAGAGAGAGAGAGTCTAGAAGCTGAGACTTAACTCTGATGAGAGAGACGTGGAATCATTGAAGATTGCTTCATATCTAGCTTTCCAAAGGTGGTAGATGACATAGATGAAGACTGTAGCCATATGCTTAGAAGCCTCGACATTGCTTCCTGTGGATGGGTGCTGCCAGATTGTGGTTGCAGATAGAATCTTAGTCTCCTGAATATTGACAAGTTGAAAAATCCATAACCATAGACTTTGGGAAAAGTTGCAGGAGAAAAAGAGATGAGGAACATAATAGTCCCCTTGGAGACAGAAGTGTCAAAGCAAGAAGAAGAGAAAAATAATGTTGTTAATTCGATGATCCCTCTTGAGGGTCACGGTGCTTCATTATATAGATATATTGTTGCTATACAAGTTACAGTGATTGTAGCAATTATCTAGATTACAACCATTCTAATCTAATTATAATCTAATCATATCTCCTAAGAAGACAAAGAATAAAATTACATAGCTGTACACACGTCACATGTTTTGACCCCACAAGTTGGGCTTTATTTGTCATGGGTTGTGACCCACTAACCTATTGGGCTTTGACCCACTGACCCATTTAATAAGAAGGAGCATCTTGAGGCTAACGAAATAATCCCCAAGCATTGTAAGCGATCTTGAGTTGGAGTTTTTTGAAGCATCAAGTGCCAGCCAAAACATGAGATATGGGGCTGTCACTTAAGGCTGCCTAGAGTCAATAAGGGAATTGAGAAGCGAGATGGTCCTTTTAATTCGTTTCATGTCATGTATTAATCAATTAAAGTGCCTTGAGTTTTCCTGCAAGATGGAAATGCAGGAGTTTCCATGCAAATCTTAATGTAGAAGGTTGGGCCCAACTGCCCAAGTCATAGGGCAGTGCAAGCACAGGTGAGCTACACTTAGTATTTTCCCGACATATGAATCAAATGCTGGAAAGGGAAGCTGCTGCCATGTTGTTGTCATTATTATCCATAGCACTTGTACTGTAGACACTTTTCGAAGTTCTCGTCCTTCAATTACTATTTTGCATTTTTGTGGTTGTCTATTGACGATTCCCCTTTCCTCTTCTTCTTCTTCTTCTTCTTTTTTTTTTTTTTTTTTTTTTTATTATGTTATATATTTTTTCATTTTTTAAAATAAGAAAACTTTTCTTTAATCTAAGAAGTGCAAACTCTCTGAGAACTTGGCGCGAGATAGATCGAAATGGAGAAACAAAATTTATATAGCTGATTCCAACTATGCTTTGATTCTAGTGATAAATTTTTTAAAAATTTATTAAATTTAAGTAGAATTATTGTTACCATTCACCTGATTATTTGATATACTCTTGATCAACTGGATTGATGAAATTTTAAGCTATTTTCCAGACATGGCCTAGGAAACTACTTTATATAAAATTTTGCCCCTCCCTCCAAACGGGTCTGAAAAGTGAAAACCTTCTGTTCTTAGCGAACATAAAGGTAAAAGATAGTCCTAAGACCAAGCCCTATGGCAGTTTAATAACAGGTGTGCTTCTGCTAGTATTTTCACCTGAAACAAATATTCTTTCATACTCTATCAGGGAAGTTGGTGCTGATAGATATAAGTTGGGTCTGGTTTCTTCTCTCCCTCTCTCATGAATTGAAGGATATATTACAATCACTTTCCTCTCTCTCTCTCTCTGTATCTATCCATCTATCTATTAGCTTAGCTGGTAGGGGACGGCAAAGTATTCCAGAGGGTACATAGGTTTTACCCCTCGTTGGAACAGAGGTATTGGCCGGTTGAGCCTTAAGGAAAATAGGTTACATAGGGTAGCTAGCTTAGGAAGGCATATTAGGATTATCCCAAGAAAAATTATTCCAACGTATATTTTTCTTATTTACAGTCAATGGGTGTTAGGGACTTTCTCATTCTTTCGCAAAACCAAATATTATTTGTATACTTTTAAGTGAAGAAAATAAGAAAGCAGCTGTATTATGCTTGAGGTATGGGAGGATCTTCTTGGTATTGTTGATTTTCTTTGATTAGCAGCACAAGTTTTACTAGAAAATGAAGAATTGTTAAGGAGCAATATCCTATTAGAGATAAATACCATACTGAAGCTTATAAGATAAATATAAAGACAAATTACAAAACAACTCTCTGTATCGCTTGTTTTGCCAACATTTCCACTCAAAAATTAGCTCCAGCCTAACAAGCTTGTATGAAACAGAGGCCAGAGCATAAATATCTAATTTCATTGAACACAAACAATATAGAGCTTCGATGGCTGAGCCAAGATAGAGGTGACCCAAGATAAAATATTCCTACCATCACTTTATATAATAAGGTTTCTTAAGAAAAATTCTGTTAAGATTTATAGGCCTTGCTCGATAGTTGGCACCTCTGCGTCATTAGACTCCTTAAAACCAACAAGACCTAAGGTAACTAGAAGAATGACCCCCTTTACCGTCAAACAAAGACCCAAGTTAACTTGAAGAACGACCCCATTTACCATCAAGAGCAGATTTGCCCTTGACTGGAAGGACTTGTCATAAATTTGTCTCATGAGGTGGTCAGCGAAAAGGAATATCTTGAGGGGTCATTCTCGAAAGGTGATATAGTCAGAGTTGCTGTTTTGTTAGTGATTCTGGAATCTGGGCATTATCGGGTTATCTAGTTTTCCAGTTTGCTTCTGACCTTCTCGCACTTTGTGGATTTCTATCACCTTTGTTGTTCTTTTCACATGTTTTATTTTCTTTGATATTAAAAAAGAAAAAAAAAAGCACTTCTCTCTGAAGATCAGGCTCACCATTCACCCGATTAGTTGATACTAGCATATAAATTGTATTATAATGAATTTGAAACTATTCTCAACTGAGAAAGCTGAATCTCAAGGGGTGATAGTGATACTAAAAAGAGAAAGGTTTGGACTTCGTTTTCATTATATCAGCTTGCAGCAAGCTATTGAAAATGCTGTGCTGATAAATAAAGTTTGGATTTACCAGTCCAAAAACTGGACTTCATTTTCATAATAGCTGCTTGCAGCAGGTTATTGAAAATGTTGTGATTTTTTACTTTTGGTGTTATTTTATCCATGCAATGTCAATGCATTTGACAAGTACGTCATACAGTATGTTTAAAAACCTACATGTTAGTCACTCATATACAAATTGCCTGTTAAATTGTTTTGCCTATTTTGAATTGTTCAGGCTATTCCTGGCATGCTTCTAGCCTTGGTTCTCTGTTTTGATCACCGAAAGAGCAGGGATGCTTTGAGTCCTATGGATGCATCATTCTCCAAGGGGCACAAATATATATGGTTTGCACTTGCTGGATATGCCATTGGACTGGTTACTGCTCTAGCTGCTGGGATCTTGACCCACTCTCCTCAACCTGCTCTTCTTTATCTGGTATTTTTCTTTCATTTATTGAGATCCAAATATCATAGGTATCCATGTGTACTGGGATACTCTTCTGCTTTGATCATAGATTTGTTAATCGTCTGATTTTTATAATCATCTGATTGATGTATTGTTGTTTGATCATTATTGCTTTTTAGTAGTTCAAATGCTGTAGTTACCAAACACTTAAATACTATGGATTACACGGCAGTGTCAAAACACTAGGTTACCTTTGGTGAGGAATCAGCTTAGCTTCTATGCAACAGATATCCTGAAGTAGAAAATGCTCACAATTTTAATCCATGCCCTAAAGTTTTATGAGAACACCCTTGGAAATCAATGTTGCATAAATTCTGTGATTGATTTATTCTGCATCTTTTTAGTAGGTGATGGATAAAAATGATGAATTATTCTTTGTAAAAAAAGAAAAACAAGAAAAAAGTGATGACATAGTGTGCGTTGTTGAAAATAATGGTCATGGATGCTAAGTTCTCCAAATAATTATCCAGTGGATCCCTGAGAAGAGTCTGCATGTCCAGATTCTTTGATTCTGGACATCGGGAACTGAGAAATAGGAGACTTATTGACGAGTTGTGTTGATCTTAGAAACTACTGAAAAGAAAATAAATCATTTCCCATATACATTTGACATTGTGAAATTTAAAAAAAGAAGGAAAAGAACAAAAAACTACATTTTTTTTTTTTGGCAAACTTGGTAAATTACCTGCAGTTACCATGTGCATGAAGTATTTTGCTATTGCAGTATCTTGCCTTTATCATAATTGAAGTATATTGTGAATGCAGGTACCATCAACTTTGGGACCTGTGATCTTCATCTCATGGACCAAAAAGGAGCTTTTGGAGCTGTGGGAAGGACCTGGGCCAAACTCAAGCGACAAGGCACACTTAATGGAGGTTTGAGATGTTTGCCTAGACCCAAGTTTATACTGTACATTCCTTTTGGCTGAATCGGAGAAACAAACTGAGACAATACATTTAATATAATATTTCAAGGTATTTAACATACCACAAATGCATTGTTGTCACTAGAGCGAGGGTTCTCTGGTTGGATTTCTTTCTAATCAAAGCTCTGCTGAAATTAATGACTGGTTCGAAACTATTTGATTCTCTGGTTCATTTCATTTCTATATTTTCATCAGCATATTGAGCCCTTTTGTTTTCAAATTGTAATTGTAAGGATTTCATCAGAAAGGGAACAGTTATACTGTGGAGGTTTATGCAGTAAAGTGAGAAGAATACTGCACAAACTTGTTTGGACACACTGCTATGATCAAAGGTTGGACAGTTGATGATAGATGGGTTTATAGGCTGCACAAGCTTAACTGGTTAGAAAATAAAATATAAAAAAAATCCCATTATATTGATGGGCCAGTAATCTCATGGAGTTTGCCTAAAAATTCATACGATCATCATTTATAATAGAAATTTTTATCATATAAAAAAGATTACACCTAGTAGTGGAATTTGAGTATGAGATTCCATCTATATAATTAGGGTTCCATCAATCATTTCATCTTGAGTCCTTGTGAAATTGAGTCCTTGTCGAATTGGGTCCCTACCAAATTGTGGAGCTACTCAGGTGTTATGTACACAAAAAGTATATATAACAATTTAAAAAAATGAGGATTTGACAGGAAAAAAACTCCATAGGACTTATGGAGACCCAGTAGTACGTTGGAGACGGGAGGGGTCGTCTTGGTGCATTTTTGTCAAATTTTTTGTCATTTTGTGGGATGGTCGATATCGACCGTCACAGAGAAATTCCAACTATGCATTACGTCATCATCATCTGCTTCTCTCTCTTTCCTCTGCTTCTGTAATGCAATAACAACAAAAAAGCACTCAAGCTCGAACTCTAACCCATTTCTCATTTAACTCTTTTCGTAATCATGCATCTCAAGCTCCAACCCTAACCCTTAGATCTTGATTCCTTGTTCAAGGACCTGATCGGACAGGGTGGCGCACGGCGACCGAATCCTCTATGTTAGCCGCACTGCTGGATGCGGGTTTGGTGCCAGCACGGCTGGTGATTGAGATGGAGAGGGTTCCCCGGGCTACCACCGACACTACAAACCAAACCCACCACCCCCCCCTAACCCATCATTTAATTGGGCCATCGATCAAGTGGGCCCCACAACCTCATCAATATCAATTTCAAGTTCTCTCTCTCATTCTCTTTCTTTCCCCCCATCCTTCACCTTGCTGGAAATAGTTTCTCTCTCTCTCTCTCTCTCTCTCTCTCTCTCTATATATATATATATATATATATATGTTTCTTCCCCAAAATCGATCCTCCTCGACTCTCCCAAATTGAGTTTACAATCACGGTAGAACCCATCATCAGAAAACCCAGATATTTTGCCCAACTTTTGCATTATTGGATTGTATGTGAACAATTACGAAAGTGCAACCAAATGGATTCTGAAAATTCTTAAAAAGACCTCCAGTGACAGACCCTGGCTAAGAACATGAAATCAGAACTACCCGTCGTCGAACATTGACAAAATAGTCGGTATCGACCATCACAATTTAGCTATGATAGTCGATATCAACCAATTTGTCAGTCAGATTTCCTCCAATCTGCAACTATCTTAGTTCTTGAACATGAGAGAATGATCGATATTGACCATCACAACTTAGCCAAGATGGTCGATATTGACCAATTTGTTGATCAGATTTTCTTCACCTTGTGTTTTATTTGCTGAACATAACACATTCAGAAGGCCTATGGCCCATACTTTCCCATCATAAATGTATAAATGGGTCTGCCTTTGTTCAACAATGACAGCTGACGCTTGAAAAAAATAAAAATAAATAAGTAAATCGGATGGTCAGAAATCAAATAGGTATCACATCACCATCCTCCACTCCATTGAGGATTGTGGCCAGCTTAAGATGGGCAGAAACAAATGCTTAGGCCTACTGAATGACTGCAGATCAGGTCCATGGTGATACTTTTCATCACACGAAAGAGATCTCAAGGCGATACTTTTCATCATCATCGTCATCAACAACAACAATAATGAAAAAAGTGTTATCTAACATCATCACCAGTTCTTATTAAAATAAGACATCAAGAAAAATAACAATGACTGAAAATAATTATTATAATAATAATAAAGCGATCGAGTGGCTAGCTGCACGTCTACATTTGAATGGGTTGTTAGCACTCAGAAATGTTAAGAGAGGGCCTTTTTTTTTTTTTTTTTTTTTTTAAGATAAGTAAGAATATATTAACTTCCCTCAAAACAGTGCAGGGAAAACCCTTTATACAAAAGAAGAGCTTTTCATTGGTTTTGGAAGGCTGAATTACAGACCAATGTCCATGATCTACTCATCATATAATACCAAAACATCAATACGAGTTGCCCATGAAAATATTTCTCAGGATATGAATTGTCCACAAATATTTCATCTCATCAGAACTCTCCATGACTAAATGATGGGCCCCACTTGAAGATAACCAAGTCATTAGGATTACATCCATAGTCAATATAATTTGCTTACATACAGAAGGTAAAAAGAGAGAATCATTTAAGCTTCAAACAAGTAAATAAGAAAAAACCAAAGGTAAGAAGCAAGATCCACATAGTACAATTACACCAGTAAATTCATAGTTAAAACCAAAGCCAAATAAAGCCCCTCAGAAAACATAACCATAAGTTCAAACATCATAAGTAAATTTTTTTTTTTGAACTCCATGAATTACCCATACCGATAAGAAGTTGCAAAGATCCCTACTATTCTTTATCTGACTCCAACTATTCACACCTGCAAAGAGAAAAATCATTAGCGCTCCTAAATTTGGGAAAAAATTCAAACATGTAGCTTGCCAACTATAAACCAAGCCAAAGGAGTGGAGAGTCAGGTAAGCTTATATTTGAACTGTAAATGTTTGCATGTAGACAAAGTGGAATTCTTGTGACTTTGTCAATCCACCCAAGCCATGCCAATTGCATGGTAGTGCTAAGGACCAAGTATTAAAACATTGGTAGAAACAATCTGAATCAGCCAATAATATCAAAATTTTGACTCACTAAATCACGGATTTGGCAAAAAATAAATAAATAAATTGGAATTGGCTTGATAAATGTATTGCATGTGTATTGGCTGATGTACCGGCTATTAAGATCACAATCATACCCTTTTAGAAAGACTTCTAGGACAATATTTATTGATTTATCGAATAGATTGATCCCAATTGGATCATGAATGATGTTTTGATTATTGGTTGTAATTTTTGTATAAATACATGAGTTTCAATAGCGTCCCACTCATTAAAGACCTGTTTGTTTGCACAGAATACATGAATACAGTTGTTCATGCCATAAGTATTTAAAAATGAAGCTCCAAGGTGAATATACAAAAATGACCATCAAAGAACCTCTCCTTTGATTGGAAGTGAATCAACATATGATGGGAAATCAATACACAGTCATCACAAGTAATTCAAGTCATAGGAAAGGCAAGGTCCCATTTACATTGCAACCTTATATCCTTCGCCCCTTACCTCATATCATCCATATATCACTTCTTGAAAAACCATTTGGTGGAACTAATATGACCTTGAATATTCACTTCCTGTGTATTCTAAAGCAAATGAACAGGCCTTCAGAGAAAAAAAAAAGATCATTTACAAAAAAATCTTTGCCGCTTTTATCGGGAAAGACGCTAGCTTGGGGTTTGGAAATACAAAAAGTGGGTGTACCGTAGCTCAAGCATTCTTGAGTTTTTAAGTGAGCGAGTACTTTACCTACCAGGCCATGATCTACGTCATATGAGTAATTTAATGTAGTTTATATAACAAAATAACAATAATTGTTGGAAAGTTTTTCTATTATCAATTTTTTCAATTATACAAATTAGCCTACTTATGTCAATCATATCTCTTCGCAGAAGTAACAATAAGATTATCACAATAAGTTTGGCTGACAAATAATCGTCAAAGTTCAAGCGACTAAAATCAAGGGCTTGGATCAGCCACCCCTAATACACTAACTCCCTCATCCATCTTGTCTTCCTGTTGTGATGCTTCCAGCCTCCATGAGAGATGCATGCATAAAAGGTGGCAAATGATATACCACATGTAAAGAGTTGCAATTATTCCATGAGTGACATAATTGATGAATTGAAATTAAAAAAAAAAAAAAAAAAACTGATTTTACTTGGGATTTTAGTACTTTAATTTACAACATGAAAAGAATGAAAATAAAAAAAAAAATAATGGTGTATAGATGTAGGAACACACATATATCAATACACTCAAACTACAAACCGATGCACCTTGCTCTAAAGTAACAAAAAAAAAAAAAAATGACCATCAAAGAACCTCTCCTTTGATTGGAAGTGAATCAACATATGATGGGAAATCAATACACAGTCATCACAAGTAATTCAAGTCATAGGAAAGGCAATGTCCCATTTACATTGCAACCTTATATCCTTCGCCCCTTACCTCATATCATCCATATATCACTTCTTGAAAAACCATTTGGTGGAACTTATATGACCTTGAGTATTCACTTTCTATGTCTTCTAAAGCAAACAAACAGGCCTTCAGAGAAGAAAAAAAGATCATTTACAAAAAAATCTTTGCTGCTTTTACAAGGAAAGACGCTAGCTTGGGGTTTGGAAACACAAAAAGTGGGTGTACCGTAGCTCAAGCATTCTTGAGTTTTTAAGTGAGCGAGTGCTTTACCTACCAGGCCATGATCTACATCATATGAGTAATTTAATGTAGTTTATATAACAAAATAACAATATATAATTGTTGGAAAGCTCTTCTATTATCAATTTTTTCATTTATACAAATTAGCCTACTTATGTCAATCATATCTCTTCGCAGAAGTCACTATAAGATTTTATCACAATAAGTTTGGCTGACAAATAATCGTTAAAGTTTGAGCGACTAAAATCAATTTTTCACCAATTTGACATGAGTCTAATGCCAATGCTAGAGCCCATGTCTATGACTCTCCACCATAGTGATTCAAGCTGAGTCTTTTGACAAGTTCTAGCTTGATGGATGAAGTAAACTAGGCCACAATTCATCAATTTGGGAAACTGAGATTACATAATCAACACCAAGTCGATAACACCATAAAAATCAAACCAGAGGAAAAGAATAAATAAATAATGTTTATTGGATGAAGCTCAAATACCTGTAATTCTTTATTAAACTTGAAATGACACAGCCCAAACTTCACCTACAAAGAAAAGAATGGTCAGCAAAATGAAGATCATAAGGATTCAATTAAATAGAAAGACAGGTGTGGGAGTGATAATCATCCATTGAATTAGAATCAATGGCCAGGTTCAAAATCAATTCAAAATAGACACTTGAAAACTTGGAAGTAAAAGTAAAACCAAAGCCAAATTGAGGCCCATAGGGTAATTGCAAACCACCCATTAGCCATACCGCCATGGCAGGACTTGGCAAAATTACCCCAGTTCATATTGGTGACCTTTTGCATCCTGAGAAATAAACATTCAATCAATCTTTAACTATGAAGAGGATGGTCAACCATTACAAAGTTTTCTCTTATATCCGTACTTATTAATCTGCTATCTTAGAGTGACTCTCCTTAATCTGCTCTTCATTGTAGTACATTCTTCTTGTGACACCATAAGTTACATGCCGGTCCCTTCTACTTCCTACTGCAGCATTTCTACTAGCATGGCTTCCCCTCTCCTCATGTTCTATTCTACCAGAGACTACAATTAGGTGAAGGAGAAAAGGAAAAGGAACCATGAGCGGTTTCTGCACTCTGCTGAACTCTGTTTCTATCTGAGAGGAATTTTGTTTTCCCAAAGGAAATTAAAATCCACTTTATCGAGAAAAGATAATTCATTTTTCTCTATTCCATGAGGAAAATCTGTTGCACCAAACAATGAAACTGTGCTCTGCATGGAAACTCATAATAATTTTCCTATATTTGCATAATCCTTTTTGAAGCACAAGTGCATTCTAGAATTTTACTAGAGGCTAGAATGCCGCATTCACTGTGGATGCATGTGTTTGAAAGCCAAACAACTCAGATGTATGTTGCCATAAAGGAGACCATATGGTAGTACTTATCATTATAATTGTCGTCAACAACAACAACCACAATAAAAAAAAGAGTTATCTCATTACAACAACAAAAAGGAGTTATCTCATCATCATAAGTTATTACCAAGAAGATGTACCATAAAAATAACAAACACTGAAAATATCATAGCCAGTTTTTTTTTTTTTTGGTATAAAAAGCCATAAAGTTAGTATTTGATCATTTCCACATCGAGTATGGCCCTCACATTTGAAAGGGTTATTACAATAAGTGATCAATATGAGAACATATAGAGAGGCATATACATACCCCCACTCGCAGAACTGTTAAAAGCTTTTTGTTGTTTCTGAATAGTAACTTAAAAACCAATGAGTATGACCTAATTACCAAAACATCACTTAGGACCTTTTTGTTTGGAGTACACAGGAATTAAGGTGAAGCTGAAAATGATGTTCATCTGTTCTTTTTCTGCAACTTCTCGTCAGCTTTATGGTCCTGGACTCTGTCAGCTTCAGGCAACTTTCAAGCCCGGTCAAATGCTTCTACAGATTTATGGTTCTTCCTGATTGCCAGTAGAAATCTAGCTGATCGCTCAAGCCTAAGAGCTATCTTCTTCTGCATTGCATATGCTCAATGAATCTCTAGGAATGAAGCCATCTTTAATGAGAATTTTCCCTCTCTTTCAATAACCAAAATTCTCCTAAAAGATCAACTTTGGTCCCTTATTGGTTCTCAGAGACCTCCTACAAACAACATCCTTATTGTTTAAATAAGATTTTAAACAAAGATAAAAACTATGGCAAGACCATTCAACTCTTTTTTACCCCTCGTTTCAAAAGAAGTTCCTGTCAGTTGCTGTAAATGTCCTCAGTTGGTTCTTATATTTGGATTCTTAGTAAGAATTTGCTTTAAACTGTTTGAAGTGCCTGAGTATCTCAAAAGAAGACACTATATTGGGACTATCCATGCCTTCATAGTAAACACCAAATGGCCACCCTTTTCTAGTGTTGTCTTTTCAATTTTGTATACTTCCTTTTAAAATAAAGGAATGATTTTCAATTTCTTACCCAAATAAAGGAAGAAAAAGAGAGGTCAGGTGAGCAGAATAGAAGCAACATTTAAAATAAGAAAACCTGCCAGAGTCCACCGTATATGTTCTTTAGTACATCTTTGGTAAATTTCTTTAAAAGTGATCATAACAACCTCCAGATAGACCAAAAAGGAATTGAAAAGGAAACCATAGTAGGAAGGTATGTAAAAAAATCCCACATTTGAAGTGGTTCCAGAAAGTGTTACCATGGAGAATTTGTTGTAACTTAAAAAAAAAAGACTCAAATTCAAGTGTCTCTCATATATCCGACAAGGAAGGCATTCAATTCAGCAAAATGGAGAGACATACTTTCAGCTTCATAACATTCAGAACTTTAAATTTAGGTGATACTCAGGGCAAATTTTAAATTGCTATAAGGAATATCAAACCAGTGCAAAAGTCCGCGAAGATATATCCATCTCAAATCCTTAGCTACGGAAGTATTTTCATGCCAAAGCATTGTCAATAAAGAAGCACTTTCCAATTTCCATGCATGGTTGCATGGTTATCATCCACAAAACAAAGTTTCTAACTAGACAAAGGAGATAAAGACAAAAGTGAATACACTCTCACTGATGTAAGCTACAGGTCACTACTACCAATAACTGCTGCATATTACCAATACATATCATTTTTCAGGCCGAATGTTACGCTTCCCATGATTGCTTAACCCATGATTCCATAAATTTAATGGACATCACATCATAATGATTTTTAATAAGCTCATTTCTCCACCACTTGCCCTTGGATACTCATTTTCCTTCAAATGCTCTAGAAATGGTTGTCAAAGTACATTATTTTCTTAGGGGATTGCCACAGCAAATGAATAAAATGTGTTGGCCTAGGGTCAGGATTTCACAATTCAATGGATTGATTCCACACAAATGTACTAAAAGAAAAGAATAGAAAAGAAAAGAAAAGAAAAGGAAGGGGAAAAGAAGAAGAAGATCACGGTGACGATGAAGAACCAAGGTCTTTCAGTCTGCTGGAAAATGTCTATCTCTAACAGCATGCCTGAAATGAATATTCTTGAAAAATATTCAGCCCAATCACTTGTTCAGATTCTCAGACTCACTTTCCTAAATCAGGATGCCATATTGTCTTGATTTTCAAATAAAAGGAGAACATACTAAAAGACATAGGATCTCTGGAACAGCATTACCTGTTTTATAAGTGAAGGTAAATCATGAGCTGTTGGAGGAACTTCATTGTGAGTAACAGCATAATCAATTCCTCTGTATCCACAAAATAAAAATCAAAATCAAAATCAAATTTTACCAAAGAGGAAAACAAATCATATAAATAGTTGGTTAAAATGCAAATGCCCATCCTCAGAGAACCAAGTTCCAAAATCCCATTGTCAAATAGCTTCCCAGATTCCACCCCACCATATCTAAACTCATTTTTACCTGGTCTTTCGTGCTCTTGAAGCCCAAAATGCTGTTAGGCAGAGTACTTCATTTAAAAAAAAAAAAATTGTAAGGTGTTGTTTCATCTAATTGCCAATGTCCCGGAAACCCAAAATTTTATTGGCAAATTATTTCATTTAAATAAAATGTAAAACAATCTTACCTGATTCCCAATGTTCACTAGTCTAATTGGAACATCTAGATATCCAAAGGAAAATTAAAAATACCAAAACCTTTTGGTGATTGTAGTTGAGTAAATATTAGAGTATAAAATAAAGATCAATGTTTATTGGCACCATAGATGTTAGATATTCTGAAAATAAAGACAATGGAAATCAATTAACACTAATTACAATTAGTGTTTTTTTTTCCACCACTATTGATGCATATCATCATATGTGTATATAAATATATACACATATGATGATCAGAAAGTGATCTATCCCCGTTTTCTTACTGTTATCTGATCACTCGAAGAGTTTTTTTAAGCCATTCATATGTGTATATAAATGTATAATATTAAAAAAAATAGAGAAAATACAAGTTCTACCAGCTCATTATGATAAAAGGGAGGTTGAGTATGCACCTAATATATATATATATATATATATATATATATATATATATATATATATATATACCTGGGCCACTCAGACATCACTGGCCATCCAATCCAAAGAATCAAAAACATATATGACATCATGGCTATACCCATTTACCAGTACATTCGAAATCGGTTCACCAATGATACACAAAATAAATGTGGTATTGAATCCAGCAGTGACTTTGGTTCTTTGACCTTATCAGCACCTTGAGCCAATTTCTTCGGGTGTGCCCGTAGGTGATTTGAAAACCACATTCTATGATGAGGAAGAAAAGAAAGAGAATGGAGAAGACAGCTATGAAATTAAATTTGTAGATGATTATGATGAAGAAGAAGAAGAAGGTCCACTTACCTGATTTCACTCAATTGGATGCATGCGATTTGATGATGATCCAACATCAATCAAGGAGAAGAAGAAGATGCGCAGGTGGGGAAATGGAGCTTCTTATCGAATTCGTTGCATCCTTTCTTCAATGACTGCATTAGACTTGGATGCTCGGCCTCCCATGAATACCAATCGGTGTCAATGGTAATTTCTGGAACATGCGCTACCTTCTTCCACTCCTTCCAATTCTTGCATAGTCGTCTCTTCAAAACAGGGCATTCCTTTATAATCAGCCTTCGGAGATTTGTGAGGCGTTGCAGGCCCTTTGGTAACTCTGTCAAAGCTTGGCAAGAAGCGATATCCATGTTCGAAAGCGATAGCAGGTTTCCAAGTGACTCCGGCAAAGACCTTATGCTAGGGCAATCTGTAATCTTTAAATCAGTGAGTGATGCAAGGTTTCCAAGTGACTCTGGCAGAGACCTCATGCTAGGGCATTCTCTAATCCATAAATCAGTGAGCGATGCAAGGTTTCCAAGTGACTCTGGCAAAGACCTTATGCCAGGGCAATGTCTAATCGATAAATCAGTGAGCGATGCAAGGTTTCCAAGTGACTCTGGCAGAGACCTTATGCTAGGGCAATCTGTAATCCATAAAGAAGTGATCGATGCAAGGTTTCCAAGTGACTCTGGCAGAGACCTTATGCTAGGGCAATTTATAATCAATAAATCAGTGAGCGATGCAAGGTTTCCAATCCACTCTGGAAAATCTGTCATATCATCAGGACCCGATGAAATTGACAAATGCTCGAGTGATTTGAGATTTTCCAACGGATTTGTCAGACTCGTCGTACCATCTAATACAACACCGTAAAGTTTCTTAAGTGATGTGAGGTTCCTAAGCCACTCTGGAGATGACCACACCTTTGGACATTCATCAATGTCAAGGGAGGTGAGGTTTTGCAACCCTTCAGAAAATAAGGACTCCAAATTCCAACATTTTCTGATTTTCAATTCCTCCAGAGAGGTCATGATCATCCCTTCTCCTGGAACCTGCTTTTCACACGATTCCCTTATTACCAACTTCTTAAGAGAGTTTAAAGGAGGACAAGGCTGTTGCTCCTGCGATCCATCCAGCGACGGTAGCACCAACTCAGGACAATTATAAATCCTCAATTCTTCGAGAGAATGGAGATATTTCAATTGATGTGATATAGATATTAATTTTGGGCAATCAGCAATTTTCCAGGTGTGAAGGTTGTTGGCATGGGTTGGCCCAATTTCTTCCAGCAAATGCATGACTTCAGGAAACCCTATAATATCAAGCCTGACAAGTGAAGTGTAGTTGGCCAGAGACCCTAATAGTCTTTCATCGGTTTTAACAATAATTAATTCTTTAAGTGAAGGAAGAAGATGGGGCAAGCGAACCATCTTAGGGCAGTTTCGGACTTCCAAATTAAGGAGAGGATAGATCACTTTCTGATCATCATCTGCTTCTCGTGATGACCACATCTCCAAATTAGGCATGCTAGTGAGGCTGACTCCTTTCAGTGACTTGGACTTGGGTAAGTCTATTCTATCACATCCCACTCCATTCATCTTGAGAAATTCAAGAGCTGGAAGAAGAAGCTTTGGCAACCGAATCAGATTTGGGCAATCATCAATGTCAAGACGAGAAAGGCGACCGAGAATCACTTGCTCATCTTCTTCTCTTCTCTGCTCATCACCATCACCATTCTCTTGTGGAGACGACCATCTCTCCAAATTAGGCAGTCGAGAGAGAACAAGGCGCCTCAATGATCGGAATATATCTTTGTTGTTGTGGCTCCCATCAAACTTAACAATGTATTTTATAGCACTCATTTCATAAATCCCAAGTGATTCAAGGAGAGGTAGTTGCCCAAAAGGTGGCAGTTGTTCACATCTAATGCAACCCCGCAGTTCTATATGAATTAGATTTGAAAGCATCATCATCCAACTTGGAAAACTCAAACCTATGTAATTCCAAACAAGTAGCTTCTTTAGATTCGAGTGGGGTTCGAGGTTATTAATCACTTCCTGTGCATTTCTGTCTGATACATAAGGAGGCCGATTCCAATGTAGATGCAGAGAATGGAGGTGTTTCTTTGCCTTTAAATCTGCTTCACGAGCACATGCACCATTTCTTATATTTTCAAGCCCTTCAATGGAGATATCCCCCATTAGCTGATTTAAATCTTTCAACTCTTCCATTCCAGGTTCACTCTCTTTATTAATAACAAATTTAGACAGCGTCCTCAGACAAGTTAACTCTCCAATTCCTTTTGGTAAGAGAAAATCACCACCTCTGTCTCCGCTGAATTCAATATGTCTAAGGCTAATCATTCTCTTCATATTCTTTGGCCACTTCTTGAGGAGAATGCCGAAGACTCTCAGTGTCTGCAAGTTGTGTAAGTTGCATATGGTCTCAGGTAATTCTTTAATCCTTGTAAATGAGATGTCAAAGTACCTAAGATGTCTCAACTTATCTATTGAATTTGGCAGGAAGTGAATACTTCTTCTCCAACTTAAATCCAACACCCTTAAGCACCTGAAGCTCAAGCAAACATTAATATCAATACGAGGAGAATATCCATAAGTAATCATTGAACTCAGTTTCTTACATTTCTTCAATGCATCCAAATTCTTCGGATCTCCTACCCATTCATCATTGCACAATGCTAAATGACGAGTTTCATCATTGCACAACGCTAAATGACGAGTTAAGTCATTCATCATAGATTCTTCCACAACAAGGCATTCTTTTTCGGTAACAGACTTGAGAAGATCATGTATAAGGTCATGCATCTTGTATGAATAATTGTCCACATCAACCTGAAACAAGGACCTCCGCAACAGTGCATTGAAATACTTTTCGCCTTCTTCTTCTAGGAGTTCATTTTCATCATCAGAATGAATGAAGCCTTGGGCTATCCATTGCTTGATGAGTACATCTTTATAAAATGAATGCCCTTTGGGAATTACAGCACAATACGCAAAGCATTGCTTCAAAGATGATGTCAAATGATCATAGCTTAGTCTTATTATGGATAAAATCCCACCTTCATTATCTGTTTGCTTCCAAAGTTCACTATCTCTCACCGACTGCCACTCCCTTTCACTTGTTTCATTTCGCAACATGCCTCCCAATGTTTTGATTGCTAGAGGGACACCACCACACTTTCTTACTATTTCCTCTCCAATTGATACAAAGCCTGTAGGCGGGTGTGCCACTTTCTCGAACAAAGTCCAAGATTCAACTGGCGATAGTGTTGCCAGAGGAGGTCTAGGAAGAGCATCCATTCTTCTCGCAACTGTATCACTACGCGTGGTGACTAGTACTTTGCTTCCTTTAGCACCACATTGAACAGCTGTTCTCAACCGGTCCCACTTCTCAGAATCTTCATTCCAAACATCATCCAAAACAAGTAAATACCTCTTCCCACTCAGATTTTCTTTAACACGAGTGTTCAAGAGGTCCATGCTTGATCCGTCAGTGGGAGTACTCTTATTAGTTGCAGACTGTAAAATTCTTGCCAGAATCCTTCCCACATCAAAATCCTCAGATACGTAGACCCACATCTTTAAGTTAAAATGAGTCACCACTCTTTCATCATCATATACATATTGAGCAAGCGTGGTCTTGCCCAGTCCCCCCATACCAACAATGGGAATGACCGAGAGGACCTCTTCATTGTCAGAGTTGATTAATGAATCTATATAGTTTTCTTTCTGATAATCTCTCCCATAAACACCCCAGACAGGCACACTCGAGGCAGTATCTCTTGGGTTTGGGATCTGAGGCTGGATTCTAGCAACTCCCTCCGCCGATTGGAAATTGTTATTCTCTTCCGCAAGTTCTTCAAATCGTTCCCTCAGCTCTTTCATCTTATGTGCAATCTTGAAACGAAAAGCGAGTGGGTTCGCAGGTGAGAAGAAGTTGCCTACCTTTCTTCCCATGCCATCTTGATTCTCAACCTTCCTTCGTAGAGCTTCGACTAGGAACTCATCAACTAGATCCTCCGCATCGTAGGCAACATCTTTAAGCTTTCCAAGGCGATCTTTGTCAGCCATCAGGTCAATTTGCTGCCTTTCTGCATCTTGAAGCACGGCTTTAATCCTTGACAGATTGCTTTGAAGCTTTTGTTTCTCGTTTTTCACACCCCACAACAACCCAAATTCATCTAGGATAGGGGAGCTCAACTTGCTCAGCAACCCTTCCAAGACGATAGAGAGAACTGCTTCTCCTGCCATTCCGTCTTCTGTTGAGGAAAAACAACGTGAAAAAATTATTGCATTTTAACAGGTGGTTGCTACTTTCAATAAGGAAAACAAAACAACCAAGGTAAAGATGATCAAAAGCAATATTTGAGAACTGAGTGGAGTAGATGCTTTGGCTTTAATAAGATAATATAATGTCAATGACTTCTAGCTATGGCTTCAATCAAGACCCCTCTAATTTTATTTTATTTTTTCACTGGGCAATCAAAGAAAGAGGGAGAAACCGATAGTTGAATTGAGTGGAGAAAATACTTTTCCGCTCTCGTGTATAGTAAAATATAACAAATCTAAAAGCATATAGCGGACGATGGTATTTTCTTAATTTCAAATGGCTCAATTAATCAGTGACACTCGTCTCATTCAAATACCACTCGTCAATGAGCTGGACCGTCCCACTCTTTAATTAAGACCAAAATGACTTTATATTTTATTTTTTATGAACTGATTTCTTCTCTTCATGTACAAGGGAAAGGGATAGAAACAAATAATTGGCCCGTCTCACTTTTTAATTAAGACCATATTATAGGATTTGTTCAAAATTCTGACCAAAAAATTTATATAAGCAGCACTATTCTTTTATTTTTACATAGGCAGCCCTTCCTTATCAACGTTAACAAAAAAGTTTGTCGTTGTTTCTCTCCCCCATCTTTTATGTCTGACCACTTTACCCTTTACATTTATTGAAAAAGTGAAAGGACACACATAACCCCAGATTCTTTCTTTTCTATTAAATTTAAGAGAGACCTGTAAAAGTCCCTCTACCATCTTCTCTATGAACATTATCATCACTCCTGACTCCACCCTCTAAAACCATTAATTTTAGTTTAAAATTCGAAAAAAAATATGCAAAAGATGGATAAGAAGTAAGATGCATCTTTTGATATTTTTTATCATTTATTTTGCTCGTAGGTGGAATGATTTTTTGTGTTTGAATCAACGTACATTAGAGGTTTTTTTGTTGCTATAATTCTCTCAAAGCAATGTCAGGTACCAATCTCTCCTCAGATTTTCTTTTGTTATATAGGGATGAAAATGCCCTTTTGTATTTTTTATATAAAATTTTTTTGTGCTTCGGCAAAGTTAGGAACTTATCTTTGATTTTTTTTCTAAACACTGCATTTCACCTTATTCTTTAATCATTCATAATATATTATATAGCTAATCTCTTTTTTTAATGCATATCTGATACACCAAAGAATAAAGAAAAAGCTAACTGCTTATGTACTATTTAGTATGAATTATGAAGCTTTAGAATAAACGATAAAAATAATTAAAAAGAAGGATGTCTCAATGTAGTATTATAAAAAAATAAAAAATAAAAAAGTTCACGAGTCCTCTAACTACAGTGAGAGGTAACTTAAGACCGTGCATTTTGTTTGATCACAGGAAAACTCCAGTGGCCCCACAAAAGCATAAATATGTATTTCATCCTTCTTAGTGTCATAGAGAGAAGCTTTTTATGATGGAATTGTTAGTTTGGAAAGGTGTTTAGTAGCTGCTCTTTTATGGTGATAATAAGCTAGGCATTCCTAATCAGTATGTTTTGGGTATTTGTCACGGTCCTAAATCTTCATCATGTCTTTTTTTTTTTATTAGATTATACATGGTTGCATTCTAAGTTATTGTTGATTTTCACACTTCAATGCTGGTTTTTAATGGATAAGACTGTGTTTCTTCTTCTTGGTTGCCATAAAAGGAGATTTTCTTATGATGACATCACTATTTTGAAAGTTTACTTAGTATACCTCTTTTATATTAACATATGTTCTTTTGTCGTTTCTTTTTTTCTTTTTCTTTGATAGTCTGCATATGGGAAATAGTTTTTTTCTTTTTTTTTAAATTTTTTGCTTAGAGGGAAATTTTTTTTTTATAGACTCTTGTTATTCACTTTATGCAAAAACCTTCATTTTGTATAATTTCTTGTTATCCATTTTGTGCATATATAATGCTGTTGTGCAGACTCTTGTAATACAGAAAGATGTACAGAAGCAAGTGTGAGAAATAATTACATAAAGGTGATGGACATTTGAGCTGATCCAACCCTCATCAAGGTGTAAAATTGAATCAAAACACACCTATGTGATCCACAATTGGACTGCTCAACTAGAACAGTGATAGCTAATTATAAAAAGTGATCTAGGCAGAATAATTATATGAAAGAGTACCATGATTAGATAATCAATACTGATCGTTTAGTCGAACATAGCATGAATGAGTTGGAAACTATAATCGCTTATTCAACCAAATGCAAGAAATATGAATGGTTAGAAAACTATGATAGTTAATCTAGCTCCAATGCGTGAAATGTTGCCGAGTCTAAGAGTTGCAAACTAGATACAATTGTGGGTCAAAATCACAAATGACCCTTTTCTTCAAGGGAGGAGGAGGCGTGACCACAAAGTATAAAATAAATGTTAAGTTAATAGGGTTAAATGTGTCATTTCAGTTTTTCAATAAATACAGAGGGTAGAATGGTAATACAGTAAAAAGAGGGAGAAACCGATAGTTGAATTGAGTGGAGAAAATACTTTTCCGCTCTTGTGTTATAGTAAAACATAACAAATCTAAAAGCATATAGTGGACGGTGGTATTTTCTTAATTTCAAATGGCTCAATTAATCAGTGACACTCGTCTCACTCAAATGCCACTCGTCAATGAGCTGGACCCATTGATTGTATGATAAAATGACTTTATATTTTATTTTTTATGAACTGATTTCTTGTCTTCATGTACAAGGGAAAAGGATAAGACCAAATAATAGGCCCGCCCCACTCTTTAATTAAGACCAAAAATATGAGCAAATGTTGGCAGCACAAAGAAGGCCAACCCTTGATATGGGTTCCTCTATAAATACATATTGGGTTCCATTGCCTTGTATTAATTATTGCAATAAATATAAATTACTGTCTTCCACAATCTCGGGATATTTTAAATTTGGGTTTTTTTTTTTTGGTGAAGCTGTTAACCAGTAAGTATTGCAGACTACAAACCATAATTTAAATTATAAAAATAATAAAAATATCATTAAAAGGATTTTATAGAGTTTCTTTTCATTTTTTTCATATCTTAGTTTATTTTTTGTCACAATCTTTTTGAGATACTATAAATTTAGGAGATATATTGAAGATTGTGTTAATATATAAAAGATTACAAGTTAAAATACTTTAAAATATGGCCTTCTACTTTTTTATAAATATTATATATATACATAATTTAGGCCGTTGGCATTGGATATGGACCCAATAGGTCCCCCCCCTTTATTCTCATAATATTGTAGAGTGAAAGTTACTCTCATAGGAACATTTCCTCCATATATGGGTCCCTCCTTTACTCTCATAGTAGTATGAGAGTTACTCTCATAGAAGAATTTGTCTATATTTATATGTATATATACGGAAATATTCGTGTGCAACTATCCCTCACCATTTTATGGTGAGGGACAACATCGTGGGGTTGCCTTTATGATCCATCGAACCATCCACACACATAGGACCCCCGGAAATACAATGGATCAATCAAGTTTTCACTAATCCGAATGGATTGGACCGTTGGATAGATGGTCAAATTTTTTCTTTAATATAAGGTCATTAAATTTGAGGGCCAGATATGAAAAGATTAGAAATTTGGGATTGACCCCAAATTTGATATGTGGGGCCATCCAAGATGACTCTTTCCATTCCCCAAAGTCCCATGATCGGTGGGGCTTTAGGTTGGCCCTATCAAGTTTGTCCCTCAGAGGGACAACATAGTGGGGCCGACTTTATGATGCATCCAAATCATCTACATACATGGGACCTCCTTAAGTACACTAGATCTATCAAGTTTTTACGTATCCAAATGAATTGGTTCGTTGGATCGAAGGTCGATTTTTTTTCTTTAATATAAAGTCGTTAAATTTGTGGGCCACGGATGAAGGGGTTAAACTTGATATATGGGAGCCTCCAAGAAGTCTCTTTTCATCCCTCACAAGTCCCATGGTCAGTGGAGCCCTATGTGGGCCCCGTTAAGTTTGTCCCTCACCATATGGTGAGGGAAGAATGCATAGGAATATCCCTCACATTTAAGTTGTTGGCATTGGATATAGATATGAGGCCCCCCACCCTATCTCTCCTATAAGGTGAGAGACATCTCTTATAGGAGCATCTCCTATATATTTATATAAGTGAAAAACTACTACAGTAATTTATCTTTATTCTAACAATATAAGAATACATAGAGAATAAAGGGTTGCTCTGTTAACAATTCCACTTGTCGCCCGACCGTCTGGGGATCGATCATTGGGTATCATACTCTCCAAGCTATGTGGGCTAGATGCCAAATTATTTCAACATCCATCTTTGTAACAAGGTCATGGAAAGGTCCAGCTTTGTTACGCGGTTCTGAAGGGTGGGAAAATGAGTTGCAAATATTAACAATGTGCAATTTTTATCAAAGAACTTATAGCACCCTAACTCGTATGAAAGTTGCTAAACGCACGCCACTTTTTTCTTTCCACACACCATTTTTTAAGAAAAAATTATTACCAATATACTCATGTGGAAAATCCCCAAACTAGCCCTCTCCCTCCCTCTCTCTCGCTCTCCCTGCCCACCTCCGTCCGTCGCCCTCTTCCTATCTCCCCCTCCCTGTGTCCCTCCCTCTCCTTTGCTCCCTCTCCCTCTCCCTATCTCTCTCTTTCGCTCCCTCTCCCCCTCCAGCAGTGGGGCTGTGGTGGTTGGGGTTGGGGTGGGGTTAGTTTTGGTATTATGAGAGGTGTGCAAAGAAAATTTTAAAATCCCCATACTTCAATGGTGGGTGTAGAGAGAAAGGGAGTGTGGAAAGAAAAAAAAATGGTATGCATTTAGCAGCTGTCAACTCATATTTTTCCGTTTTTTTTTACTAAATTGTGTCATAAGAATTAAGGCTAATTTTTCCGCAAAAGCCCCAAACAACTAATAACCATTTAGGTGGTGTCTTTAAAAAGGATATAAAGTCTTACTAAATGCTAGACCTGTCAATTTAGCCTGTTGAAATGGGTGCTCGGCCCGTCCCAAGCCAGAAAAGACAGGGCTTTAAAAAAAAATTGGGACTCGGAATGGGCAGAGCAGGTCGGGCCCAGCTCCAAGATAATTTTATTAAGTTTTATATATATTTATCGAAACTGTCCCCACTAACAGTAAAATAAGGGCTAATTAGGAGGGGCAATTTTGTAACTTCGCCCCTCCTAATTCTCCCCTCAATATAAAAGGCATCCCTCTCCCTCAGCACAATGTGTAGTTGCGCCGAAGGTATTAAAATCACTCTTTAAGAGCTTCAACATCATGATCAGTTCTGTAAATTGCCTAGTATTGGTATTAGACAATGTAGTGTTGTAATGGCCTAGTACTTACATCTTGTCCTAAAAATTATTGTTCACTTCAGTTTTTTGTTGGATAGTATTGACTGCAAGGGTCCAACTAGTCGGAGAGTCTCAGTGACACTATTGTCTGTCATTACTAGTTTGACACTCAGCATATTTCGAGATGATCCTTGTCGTAGCACTGTAGTGTGATGTGAGTTTCATTCGATGATATCTACGTACACGCATATTTTCATCCATGAACGTATGTAGAGTATTTTTGAGATGAAACATTTCTTTATTCTAAAAGAAGGGCTGTGTCAGGTCCACATGGATGCATGTTAAGCATGAGAAAAGAGGAAAGGGAAAGGCTACATTGGATTAGAGGTCGAGAATGCTTAGCTTATATTCAAGATCGAGTTAAGCCCGGGCCCGCACGGAACGGGATTTGACGTAGGCCCGTTCAATTTAGGGTTGGGATTGGACTACCCCTGATAGGCCCGTCCAAAATTCGGGACGGGATTGGACAACCCAAACCCAAGCCCAGCCCGTCCCTTTGACAGGCCTACTAAAGGAAGTGTTGGGAACAGGTCAGTTTCGGGTTTAAGATGCATTGGACTCATTATCGAAAGGGGACCCATACCCAGACCCGAAGCCAACTCTGGTATGTCAGAAAAGACATGTAGTCATTCATTCCCAAATTGAAAAGACCAACTTAGACACTAACCTAGATAAAGGTAACCTAGATAAAGGTCCTAGGCATGGACCTGAATTGCAACTGATAATTTTATAGAGCATATATACTTAATACGCATATAGACATATGGCATCAGATATCCTCACATATTAAGTCCATGATCCTGAACTGGATCTAAAATTAGTCCAAGTATATTGGTGATATATGCGTTCTTTTTATTCAAGTATTTAGGTTTTTAATGCCATGTTTTCATTTCTATTTGCAGTACAGGGTCAAGTTTGGACCCGCTAGATTGTCCTAAGCTACTATGGATGGCCTTTTCAGTACTCTTTCATTGTACAGTAATTCATCGGCCCCCAATATTTCTTCCTGTTGCTCAATTGAGATTGGCCAAATTCATTTGTTGGACCATGATCTAAAATATTAGTTATTATGTTATTCCTTTGGAACCCTTATAATTCACGGTAAATAATGAGTCATTATGTTAGATTTTAGGTTGGCAATTCGATGGGTTTCAGAACAAAACTCAAGTCCAAATTAAGTTGTAATTTTACATTTTTAGATATGGACTGTAATGGTGCTTCATCTTAGAAATTGAAGGAAGAAAAATAAAGAAATCCAGAGAATACAATCGTGCAGTTTAACCTAGAGGCAGAACCCAAATTCGCTCGAGCTTGAATCCTCCCAGGTCAAGCGAGTTTTGATGTGTCTCAGGGCCTTGAGACAGAGAGCAAGTTCGCTAGAGCGAGAATTCTCTGGGTCGAGTGAATTCTGTAGGATCTCAGGGTTCAAGTCAAAATTCCATTCAAGTCGAGCGAAACTTCGCGAACTTCCTAGTCGACTTTGGAAACCTATTATTCATATTTTCTCTCCACTTGCAGTTTATGCCTATTCGATTTGAGAAACCCTATGCACAACCCAAAAGCTTATAAATTCAAACTTTTGCTACCCTAGAACTCACCTCTCTCATCCAAAGAATTGAGAATTCCTTGAGAGATCCTTTGAAAGTTTCGTGCGGAATCGCTGAGAAAGAGTTTTGCGTTGAAGTTTATTTTTTCTCTTTGGTTGTTGAAGCACCTAGAGAGGCATCAAGGTGGGTTGCATTTCAAGCATGAGTGAACGGTGAATGGCGAGTTGTTGGCAAGAAGATCTACAGTCCTTTAAGTTGTGGTCAACTGGGAATTGGTCTGTGAGTTCTCTTGTAATTGTTCAATTTTATATAGTGTTTGGCTGTCTGTGATCTAGATGGTAAGACCTGTGGTTTTTCTGAGTAGGTTTTTCAACGTAAAAAATCGTGTGCCTCCTTCTCTTCTTTGTGGATGATCAATTGTTTGCTAGGATAGATTAATTTATTGGATTAACTGAAACCTCCTTAGCATTGATATACATCTTTTTGAAGTTAGTTTTTAAACTACATGTGATTTGTTCCTTAACTTCAATCAAATCTATTTTTGTATTTTACACTTTCAAAAGCTTTAAGCTTGCATTCATTGAGCTATTATTTTTAAACTTGATTAAAGTTTTCACACAAACACATTGCACATTCGTCTTTGCATTACATAGTGTGTTGTGTAAGTTAGATTTACACTTTTATATCAGCCTATTTAAGAGGCAAATGTATTGAGCTTTAATTGTAATATCTTAAAGTGTTTGTATTGACACTTCTTTAAGAAATCATCTTTTGTATAAGTTATTGCTTAGCCTTAGAAAAGCATAAGTGTTTGGTTAGGGGTGAACCATAAAACTCAAGAGGTTATTGCTTAGCCTTGGAAAGCATAATGTAAATGTTATTGCTTAGCCTATTGAAAAGCATAGATAGTAGAAATCCGGTGGGGAATAGAAACACAAGCCGGTAGTGGATGTAAGCATTGAAGCCGAACCACTATAAATCATTGTGTGTTGGTGCATGCTTTGTGATGATTATTTTTGTTATCTTCCGCATTTAGTTTATATATCATCACTAGTGACTAGTTGTATTAAAGGAGTTAAAATTGGTCACTAAGTTGTAGCTCACCGTATTCACCCCCCCCCCCGGTTAGGGTTAGGATCCCGGACTTTCAAGTCTTATGTACCTCACTGCGAGTAGACCGAATATTACCTGCAGTGTGGGTGTTTGTGCCAGACACTTTCTAAGCCAAAAGAGCCTCATATAGATGTAGTAAAGAGGATCATGAAGTATGTTAGTGACACAGTGGAGTATGGCATATTACTAAGGATACCAACACCAACATTGTTGGTAATTCCGATGCGGATTGGGACGGATGTATAGATGAAATGAAGAGGACATCGGGTTGATGTTATTTCTTCTTAATTGGAAACAATCTTGTTGCCTGGCATAGCAAAAACAATCTTGTTCCCTGGCATGGCAAAAAGCAGACTTCGACTTCTTTTTCGACTATTGAGGCTGAGTACATTGTTGCATGGATTTGTTGCACACAGCTTTTATAGATGAAACAAATGCTGTTGGATTATGGGGTTGATCAGGAGACAATGGCTTTTTACTGTGACAATAAGAGCGCAATTGATATTTCCAAAAACCCAGTCCAACACTCCCAAACCAAACACGTTGACGCCAGGGACCATTTCATTCGTGACCTAGTTGAGGAGAAAACCATATCCTTGGAATACATTGTTATAGAACCTTGGAATACATTGCTACTGAACACCGAACACCTATTAGCTGACATCATCACCAAACCCTTCGACCCTACTCGGTTTGAATCTCTCCGTGAATGTCTTGGGATTTCCCTTCTTCCATGAGAACGCTCTTGTTTTCACAAATTTATATGCACATGCATTGGACTAAAACGGCCATATATGATCACTTGCCATGTGATTAAGTGTCTTTTCTTCATTTTTTATTCATTAACCTTAGTGCACGATATTCAGATTTTATTTCATGCTTATTCTCTTACTATGGATGCTCTTCCAAATATTAAAAAATAATAATAATAAATAAATAAAAGAACAGTAGAAAAGAAAAGTGAATTTTTTTTTTTTTTTTTTAACCAGAGGAGTAGGCCGGCTACCTAAGAGTATGTGTGATAGCTATCATATGACTAAAACGAAAATTGTATCATTGGAGAGGGCTACCATACTCATTAGTGTGAAAGTCGCCGATGAAGGTTCAGGTCGATGAATGATCTAAAAATAAAAAAAAAAAGGGGGAGAGAGCAAATCAGAATATCTTAAAAAGAAAAAAAATAGTGATTTATGATGAAAATTGGAAAAAAAAAATTATATCTGTGTGAGAGATTTAGAGGGAGCATTCCGACACACACACCCACATGACTTGATCTTTGAATATCGTGTCACTATAATTTTGTGATTACCAAAATTTTGAAGAATTCAGTGATTGCATGAAAATTTTTCATACTTTGGTCCTGAAAATTAATCATTTTAGTCGTGGATATATTTTTTATGAACAAAGATCGATTTGGTTTTCAAAATTTTACCTTTGTTTCATGGTTAGAATGGGTCAAATCAGTCAAAAATGCCCAAAATGTGGTCTGCCAGTACATCATTTCACCCCCAGGCAGAATGAGAATTCGCTAGACCGAGCATTTTTTTGGTTCAAGCAACCACTCAGGACACTCAGGGCTCAACCAAGTTTCTGACCCCGGTCAAGCGAGAGACGAAGAACCCTTTTTAAACCCTAGGCTTGCTCAACCCCTTGCTCAACCCCTTCTCCTTCTTCCCCAACGTAGCCGGCCCCCCTCTTCCCTTCCTCGTGCCCGAGGTCAACCCACTCTCCCAAAAGATGGGTCGGATCAAAATTTTCCACTCATTTTGGTAAGAAGAGTAAGGACTAGCTACAAGATATGAGAGAGAGAGAGAGTAAATTATCAATCTATGGAATAGGCGCCAAGTTTTACAGGATATTAGAAAAAATAATACATTAGATAGAACTTCTGAAAATATATCTCTACTTTGGAATTTGGGGCAGAAATCAAAGGTTAATGGTGACCGAGTGTAAGGATCCATGGATAATATTAGATTTCCATTCTCAAAATAAATATTATTAAAATCTACATAAAAGGGGAGTATTTTTATTTAGGGCTTTAGATTATTAATTAAATAAATTTTAATGAGATTTCTCATTGTAATTCTGGTACATCTTGTGTGTCTGAGTCTCATTTGAAGTTGTCAGCGTAAAACAGGAAGAAATTGTTTCTTTGTTAAAAAGAATGGCAGGAAGAATTTGAATCGAAAGGAAGAGATACTTTTGCTTGAATAAAGCAAATGCTTTACAGCTGTTACTTCCTCTTTTGCAAAAAAAAAAAAAAACCAACTAGATATAGACTATAGCACACATTACATTTGGATGCCAGACAACTGCAAATTCTGTCAGTGTTTAATTGATAAAGCCAATTAGGCACTCTACCACGTGAAGAAGACGGGGCTAATGGGATCTGTCAATGTGATGTGATGTGCGACCAAACGACCCATGATGGTAAAGTGAAAATAGGGATGGTGGGCCACGTAAGAGGGTGATCACATCTGTAATTAATCGGGATCCTATGAGAGAAATATTGACCCATGGTGACGGTCACCGTGGGTAAAGCCTCATCCTATCAGAGGACTCATCTGTAATGACGGGCTTGGGAATTCTATGAATCTTGGCTCTTTGATGTTTTATTAGATTTTTTAATATTTAAGTACGAAGGAGGATTAAGAGATTCCACACCGAGGCCTTCTTTCTCTTACTCGTTGAAAATCTTTTGAAGTTGGGAAAAATATCTTTCTATTCTTATGTCCAAGAAACTGAAATAGATGACATCAATCAGCACTTTGAATCTGAAAATGGCTGTTTCCATATATATCCATGCACTTTTAAGTTCTAACTACCAAATATCCTATTAGCTGAGTTGCTGCTTTGGGACAATCAAGAAACAAGCTTAAGAACAAATATCCTATTTTTCAAACACAAAGGAAAATAAAGAACTGCATATTGTACTACAAAATAGAAAGAGAAAGAAACTGACTTCTCATGGGCTGCAACGAAATAGGAAAATTTAGAAATATGGTAAATACCTGATCAGAATTTAGCAAATAGGCGGTACTCAGAACTTTGCTTCGGATTGCTGTTTTCCTAAACCACTTGTGAGAGATATTATGAATTTGATTTGAGTTTTGGCATATATGAGATACAGTCAAGCTAGAGCTAGAAGGAAGTAATTGGGAAAGGGATGCAAGACTTGTGTTGACCTCTGCTTATGAAGAGACTCAGAAAGAACAAGTAAATGATCAGGGATCAGCATTAGTGATTAAATTATTAAAAAGTAAAGGCACTACATAAAGCGAAATGGCATCCAATGGTTATGTACTTTCGTTCAAATGCGTTTGGCTGTGATTTAGCCGGTAGTTGAAGTAGAAACTTGAAGGAATCTTCTCAGTTTCTCACATGGGTAGGGTACCCCCGGTAAAAAAAAAAAAAAAAACGTAGTGGATAAAGCTGGTTATTTTTTACTTTTTTTTTAAAAAGGTTGGGGGAATTTTGAATTAAAGTGTTATTAATATGACATTTTATTTGAAGAATGGAGTGTTAGACGTGGGTGGTCCATATGACCACATGTGCAACACTCTTGGGGCCAATGGTTTGAGCCCACTAATTTAAGTTACTTTTACTTTTTTATTTTTGGTTTTACTAAGTTTATCTTGGATTCAATTTTTAATAAGCTCAATCAAATAGAACTCTTGCTGGCTAATTTGAAGGAATTAAGGAAACTTACTTTTATCAGATTTCTTTGATGGGAAGAAATCTCTCTAGGGCTTATCTATATATATATATATTTTTTTTCTGGTTCTCTTCCTTAACCTACGAGATCTGAATAGTAACCATCAACTTCACACAGATTAAAGTGGGTGATAAGGGAGATAGGAGAAAACCCTATTTAAGAAAAGAGGTCCTCTCATCATCAAAATCATGGCGCAAGATACGCTTTTAATCTTTTAGAAAAGATTATTCATTATTAATGCATAGATCAAGATCCATGTGTTTGATTTGAATTGGAAATCATATTAGATTTAACATGGAGACTCAGAAAGAATTAAAAATCTTTTTTTTTTTTTTTTTGATGTACGCAGAGAAGTGGTGAACTTAAATCATAGCTCCACTTTTCCTAGCAAAAGTAAAACTGTAACTTTCCCCTTTACAACCAACGAACGAGATATAAATTATCACAATAACATACATAATTGCCTTTATTATTTAATCTTTTAAAGAAATAATTCTTTGAATTTTCCTTCAACTTTTAAAGAAATAATCACTTCTATGAAGTTACATGGGAATGGGACCAACCCAAAAGATGGGTCGGTTAAAAAATTCCCACTCATCTTGGTAAGAAAAGTGAGAATTAACTACAAGATATAAGAGAGAGTAAATCATCAATCTATGGAATAGGCACTAAGTTTTATAGAATTTCAAAAAAATGATACATTAGATAAGACTTCTGGAAATATATCTCTACTTTGGTATTTGGGGCAGAAATCAATAGTTAATAGTGATCGGGTGTAGGGCTCCATCGTTAATCTTATGAAAGTAAAATTTGGCCACATCTACATATAAGGAAAATATTTTTATTTAGGAGTTTAGATTATTATTAAATAAATCCTAATGAGACTTCTCATTGCAATTCTGTCACATCTTGTGTGTTTGAGTCTCATTTGAAGTTGTTTGTGTAAAATAAGAAGAAATTGTTTCTTTGTCAAAAAGTATGGCCGGAAGAAATTGAATTGAGAGGAGGAGATACTTTTGCTTGAATAAAGCAAACGCGTTACAGCTGTTACTTCCTCTTTTGCAATGAACGAAGAGACATAGACTATAGTACATTACATTTGGATGACGAAGACCAGCAAATTGTGTCAAGTGTTTGATTGATGAAGCCAATTACGTGAAGAAGACGGGGCTGATGAGTTTTGTCAATGTGATGTGATGTCTGACCAAACGACCAATGATGATACAATGAAAATAGGGATGGTGCGCCACGTAAGAGGGTGAGCACATCTGTAATTAATCGAAATCCTACGAGAGAATTTATCCATGATGACGGTCACTGTGGGTAAAGCCTCATAAAGAGTCTAAATGGACCGAAAATTGAGACTGGTCTTTGGACCGATCCCAATGTTCGGTCCATATAACAGGGCTCAAACCCTCATCCTATCCGGTCCTGTGCAAGTAAAAACGTCCGAATGTAGAGCTCCATATCCATTGGTAGATTCCCAAGCACTTTTTCTTACATTATTTGAGTGCAATGGTTCACGGAGACTGACAGCCCTGTGCTTCTGCCTCTCACTGCATGCATGTGCACTTTCAGGCTAATAAATATGCTGGCCCCATTGGTGTAAGGCATGTGAGCAGTGGGGCCCCATCCATGTGGTGTATTAGTCAAATGGGCCATTGTGCATTATTTGCATGGTACGGCTGAAATAGTGATTGTGGCTTCTCGGTGACTTTTAATTGAACCGTCCATACCTAACCTGCGACCGATGGCGGGTCACTGGCCAGGGCAAGGCTCTTTTTCTAACCATCCATATGTATCTATGTATCGTTGGAAGTGAAAACTCATTCAAACAAATATCTATCACATTTTAGACCGGAGAATTGGACCCTGTTTGCTAACTCCAATATATTTAATAAGATCTAGTTAAATTAAGATCTAATTTTTAAATTTAAATTTATAATTAAATTATTTGGTAAATTATAAAAAAGATATTTTATATTTTATAATTCAGTGTTTGATATCTATCTAAATAAGTCGTCTTCCTTAAGATGGTCGTGCTAAGAAAAAAGTAGTAGATAAAAAAATCGTGAAATGGCTTCCCCAACTTTAGTAAAAAAAGTTACAAAAAAAAAAAAAAAAAAGCTAATCAAAACAGCTTATGTTTAAGAACTTAAAATTACTTATTTCTAAATATAAGTTCTAATTTTAATTCATAATTAGTGTTTTATCAAACACTCTAAATTTTAATAAGCTCTAAATCATTTATAAGTTCTTATTTTCAGAGTTACCAAATAGGCCCTTGCTCTCGTGCGACCTAAAGCATATGCATGCCAGCTGTTTGGGGCCCACTTCAGCCTACTTTTAATTAGGATGGGTCGGGCCATTTCCCATCCTCATTGCCCATGATTTGACGCCAAGGATGAATTCCACTCTCATCAAATCTTTATTCATGCATTGAGTCTCAACGAAATCTACACTAGACATTAGGGCTATTAAAATCATCTCTCCTTCGAATACAAAGTTAGATATTTAGCATGGAATACCACTTTAACAGTTGTGTTAAAATGGGCATGGCATTTGACATGTTGGAGCCAAATATTAAATTTGTCATATGTAAAAGGGAGATGTCAAATATTGTTTTGGATTATTTTATCTCAAAATGGACCGTTGGAGATGGGTTGAGTTTAACATGATTTTGAGTATATATGGTGAAGCTGTCACTTTTGAAGATGTCAAATTTCAAAATACCAAATTACCACATAAGTCATCACATGAAATATGGCATCTCCAATTTGGCATATCTATTGGAGATGCTCCAAGCCATTTGTATAGGCATTATAAATACTTTTCAATACTCTCCTTTAGATTTATCTTTTTTTTCAATATTTTGGCCTCTATAACGTCTTAAGTTTTCCCTGCTAGCCAATCCTACCAAAATATTGCGTTAGTAAAGGCATCATAAATACTTTTTATTACTCTCTCTCTCGAGTGGAGTTTACTGCTCAACACTCACCCCCATTAATAAGAAGGCATCTAAGTTGGCCCACCAGGAAGACTCCTTATATGCAGCTTGCTTGTAGGAGATTATCGCCCAACAGAGGTCTACTTATGAAAGAAAAATAAGAAGCAGAGGAGAAAACCTGGTGGGTTTGAGTGCCTCAGTCGCAATTGAATTAGTGAATGGGCTCACTCAATGATAATTAAATCTCTCATAATCGATGTCATCTCGTTGCAAGGTGTCTCCAAATTTGACTCAACTCAAGTTGTTGATATCATCGTAAGACTGAGACAAGAATACATAAGCTTGCTAGGTATCATTGTAAGACTGACTACGCTGGTGCCTTCTAGTTTTGGATACGACATTTGCCTCATCTGTTGAGCGGTTGAAATTTAAATATCTTTTATAAAGATATTTGTTTAATATAGAATAATGCACGGAAGTAGGACATCATATAAAAAGTTTATATGGGGATTTGTTAAACTTTCTCCAGCCCTTGCAACTTTGCAAGTTTGTCCTCCTTACATGTGTGACTTCCTATTATCTCTCATGTGTGAATTGTCTCGATTGCATGTGCAAGTTTTTGTTACCGTCGAGTTCAAGTTTTTCAGCAGGCGAGCCTCTTAGCTGAAATACCAGAAAAGAAAATAATAATGATAAGTAGTGTACGTATGTTTTTTCCTTTTCTATTTTGGGAGAAGAGCACAGTAGAATGATTTTAACATTGAACAAATAATTCAAAGCACAAAGTTTTGCTTGGTCTGCACTTAACCAACAATTCAAACAAAGGGCGCACCGAGTCCATATTATTTGAGGTTCAGAGTCACAAGAAGGCTCACTCATTGGGGAAATATAAACCGTGTAATATAAATTCTCCTCCTTTATAATGGGATGTGGCCTAATATAACTTCATTAACAGTTTATCTCACTGGAGATTGGCTGATTGAGTATAAAATTAATAATGTGTAAAATAAATATATGAATCTTTATACTTTATTTGTATGTTTTACATATAGTTAATTTTAAAGTGGAATAAACTCTTATTAAAGCGAAATTCGGCTGCATCCAGCATATAATGAGAATAGTCATATCAAGGAACTTAGATTATTAATTAGATAAAATCTAAAGAGATTGCTAATTGCAATTCTCGCACATCTTGGGAGAGCCTGAGTTGTTTTTGCCTTTTGGTAAAAAAAAGATGGGAAGAAATTGAGTTTAGTGGGTGAGGGACACTTTTGCTTGAATAAAGCAAATGCTTTCCAGCTGTTATATTTTCCAAGCAAAAGCTTTCCAACTCTTAGGGTACGTTTGTGTACACATCCTTTCCGTGAATAGGAGAAATTGCCACGTCAGTAAATTCCATAGAAATAAAAACCTCGGAAAATGATTTCCATATAATTTAGAAATTCATGTTTAGTGCAAAAAGAGTTTCCTCATTGAATTGGTGCTAATGTTGTTTGGTGCGGCTGTGGATTCTTTATAGAAAATCAAAATTTATTATTTGGTGATATAATTTTTTTTTGAAGAAAAATAACATAGTATGTATATTATTTATTCAACATTAAATAATAATTAATATAAATAAATAGAAAATGAAAGATTTGTAGGGTTTTTGGGTTGAAATGGACCAGAGTGAGGAAAAGAAGATGAAGTTTTCCGAGAAAATTCATTTCCCATACCCTCCATACGAAACTCATTTCCACAAATATCAAGGAAAATGCTGACCGGGCAGGAAAGCATTTCTGCGGAATTGTTCCGCACCAAACGCTGGACAAATGAGTTTTCTGTGAAAAATCGTCCATTTTTCCACGAAAAGGTTTTACACAAATATGCCCTTATATTTTTCAAGCAAAAGGAGCTCATCCATGGAATAGGCACTAAGTATTATAGGATATGAAAAAAAATGATAAATTAGATAGAACTTTGGAAATATATCTCTACTTTGGTATTTGGGGAAGAAATCAACTCTTCATGGTGACCGAGTGCAGAGCACTATGGATAATTTTAGATTTCCATGCACCTTACATTATTTTCATGTGAAAGTCTAGATGGACCGACCTTTTGGGACCGGTCCACAAAGTTCCCATCCAATGGTCTCATTTAATATTTGGATGGGAATTTTGAGATCGGTTCACAGACCGGTCCATCTATTGTCACTCTATTTTCGTTCTAGTACTTAGAGTAGTACGGTGCACGGAGACTGACAACTCTGTGCTTCTGCCTCTCAATGCATGCATGTGCAGTTCCACGCCAATGAATATGCTGGCCCCATTGGTGCAGGCTTGTGAGCAGTGGGGCCCATCCATGTGATGTCTGAGTAAAATGGGTCATTGTGCATCATTTTGCATGGTACGGCTGAAATAGTAATTGTGGGCCACTCAGTGGCTTTTATTTCAACCATTCACACTGATCAAAAGTAGATTTCTCAGTTGGTGGTTTGGATGTGTAAAAATTGAATGGGAAAAATTGTCTCCGTCAATTGCCCTTTTCAGAGCAAGCATAAATGTTTGTGGCCACTCAGGATACAACTACTCACCATCTAGCCAGGATAATTTATGGATCTAAACAAAATTTTTGTTTTAGTAAGAGAAACATAAAACAGTTTGGAAACTTGCACCCTTAAAAGCTGTTCGAAAATGAAGAAGCAGCCTTTAGAATGCTCAATCTTGTTACGGGATCATCTTTTGTTGGGGTAAAATCTATAGTTGAAAAATTTTCTCCTCCAAGCAATGGCATGCACAGCTCTCATACTGATAGTCTATAATACGAGACCCCCTCCTTCCAATTGTATGGATGGACAAATTTAATTTTCCGCATCCCTCTGAAGATCATCTTCCATCTATTGATATCTCATATTGTGTTTACTACAATTATACAGAAAAAGATGTCCAGAACTCATGGGCCCACACAATGATAATCCGAATAGTTTAAGTTGAATGTCAACACTTCCATTAATATATCATAAACTTTTACTTCAATAGAAGAGGATGCCATTGCCAAATTGAGCACATAGCTAATAATGTGATTACTAGAATTTGATATATTACTAATCATATTACTTAATCCCATTATCAGTAATGTGTTCAATCTAATAATCACTCCTATTTTTGGTAAACCTTTTCAATTCCCTATCCAATTGGCATATGAATTGCCTGATATCTGACCCCACCCATGACAGGTTTAGGGCCTATGATACCAAACCCATTTGGTGACAAATACGGGTTGGGTAAATTTTCATAATGGCGATAATTTTTTATTTAAGAAAAAAATACAAGCCCTAGGATTTGAACCCACATAACCAGGTGCAACTACTTACTACCATCTATGCTAATGCGATTTTTTTTTCATATTTTACTGAGTTATATATAAATAAAAGAAAATTGTAGTGGGGAGTGGGGAATCATAAGGCTTTCACAGTGGACTGTATGCCCACTCCCATAGCTCCACCCAAGGATCGATTTTGTGGTGGGTAGGTTAATTTCTCATATCGTCCCCATGTCAGGCTTGAGGGGAAAAACAAGAAAGAAAAAAGACAGGACACATTAGTTGCAACCAAAACTTAAAGCATTCTCAAAACCAACTTGAGTTGGAATAAATTTAAGGCTAGATAGGCATTCATTTTGAGTTGCCTTGGACTTTCAATAGGTGGACCTTACCACATATTTCTGCATGCAACTTTAGAATTCTTCGAGAATGAGGGGTTGTTCAGCTTGCTGGTAACCCCATATTTCACTAAGTTGCATAGGGATCGATCCTTGAATATGACACTCTTCTCATGTGTGTGACTTTTCTTCTCATTTGTGTAGGCTCTCCTTCCAACTTGTGTGGGCTCCCTCTTCCCATGTGTGTGGGCTCTCTTGGGTTCCACCCAACTAGGTTGGGGTAAAAAAAAAAAAAAAAAAAAAATCAAAAATCTAGCTAGTATTCTTCACAATGTTTCAGACTCAAATACAAGGCACTATGGGAATACAATGGTCTCACCAAATGTTAAGGGGATTTGTTGATGAGCCATTAGGTATCTTAGTTTTAATTTTCTCACAATCTTTTGCGATGCTATAAATCTGGGAGATATAGTGAAAATCTTGATGATACATAAAACATTACAGGTACATGTAAAATATTATTCATATATGGACTTATAGTTTTTATTGAGCTATTAAACGGTGCAAAACACTTTTTTCGTTTTTGCAATTTTTTTATTTTCATCCAATTAAATAACAACGTTTGGTGAAAATACCATAGTGATGCATCTTTGCCCTAGCACTATCAGAATACATGGAGAGTGAGGGATTTCTCAGTTGGCAATCTAGCCTCTTACTACTGCCAAGAATCGATCCTTAGGTATGATGTGCTCCACATGTGTGTGAGTTGGATGCCAAATTTGTAGAGTATCAAGCTTTGTAATGATGTCCTAGATAGCTGATCCATCTCTGTGACAAGTCTAATGGGTGGGAACATGATTTGCACGTGTAAACCAGGGTGACAATATCAACAACCACGATAGAATCAAGATCCTCTGATTGGATCTGAGTGGACCACTCAGGGTCCACCACGTTACCCGAGCAGCCCCTGCCCAGATGCATGGCAGGTTGCTCACGTACAGCCCCTGCCTAGATGAATGGCAAGCTGCCAGTGTGCATGGCAGGTAGCCTGTGGTGATGTGGTGGACCGTGAATGGTAATTTTCTCTAAAAAATATTTACAACACCCTTATTCGATCAATGCTTTTGTCTTTTTGTCGACTAAATCATGTAGTCAAAATTAAGAGTAATTTTTTCATAAAAATCCCGATAAACTAACAACCATTTTGGAGGTCACGTATTGAATCCATGAACTTGATCTGGATTGAAAATTGGTCCATATATTTGTCATATCTATTTTCTTTTCTATTCAAGTACTCAGGTTTTCATTGCCAGAATTCTAATTTCTATTTGTAGTACCATGCATGCTTCCAGTTCTGACAAACCTCTACCCTGAGTATAGTGGGGAAAAGGCATAAAGGAGGAGCAGAGTGCAACAACCCAATTACATTACCACACTCAAGGAAACAATTTAATTACCCCTTGCTTAGTTAATACATCTGCCATAGAGTTTGCAGATCTATCATGATGAAAGGAAACAATGATTCTAGCTGCAAGCTCCTTGATTTCATTGAAAATAAATTAAAATCGCAAAAAAAAAATTGAACGACCTCCGAGGTTAATAGATTGTTTGTAATCTTCCATTCCATGTAATAGGGAGAAAAAATTGATACTCAAAATTGAAACAGTTAATAACTAATGACCATTGTCTCAGAACAAAAAACTGCAAAGTTAAGATAAGATAAATATTTTATGTAAAGATTTTTTTAGTATAGGCTAATCCACAATTGCCTCCTGTGTTTGGCCAGTCACTGGGTAACACGACATGCCACTATTTATTGAGGTAAGAGTTTACCTCAAATGCTAGAACTTGCCAAGTTACACTGAAGTTTTTTAGATTAATACAATATAAGAGTGTATGGAATTGGGGCAAATCGTTCCTAATTTCTCTGGGAATGGGCCTAAACCGTTCCAAAATAGAAAACCGAGAACGGATTTGAACCATTCCAAAAATTAAATTAGGAATGATCATATTTCATTTTAAACAATTTATAACTGTTCCTACATTTAAGAGTTTTCTTAAAAAAAGGTAAAAATTCTATTTTAACCTTATAAAAGGTCAAAACCATTCTTATAAAAAATTAAAAAAGGTCAAAACCCATATGATATATGAAAACTTATAAAACCATTCTTCTTGCTAATTTTCCTTATAAAAAATAATTACTAATATGCAATAAAAATAATTCTATTTTACTACTTTTCCATTTATTCCACCACATCAATTGTGATACAAAAAAATGTCATGATATATGAAAACTTATAAAACCATTCTTCTTGCTAATTTTCTTTAAAAAAATAATTACTAATATGCCATAAAAAATAATTCTATTTTACTAATTTTCTATTTATTCCACCACATCAATTGTGATACAAAAAAATGTCATCATCTTTACATCAATAGACAAAAATGAAGACAGGGCAACAAATTATTAGAAATAAACTGTAAATACATGATCTAGTAGAGGCCACCACATGAATGGCCAATAGATATATAATCATTCATTAGTCAACATGTGCAATTGAGTACATTACATTAAGAAAGCTTGGGCCTTGAAAAGAGGAATCAAAATAAGGCCAGGGGATTCTTGCTATAGACAATGTTTGCCTGTAAGTAGTGAAGATGCCGACTGCCGACTGTAAGTAGTCCCTCTTTGCCTCTTGAACTGCTTCTCAATTTCATATATGTAATTTGTTCTTTTTTTTTTGTCGGAAGAAGATCAGAGTAGATAGATGCTAATGCCTTCAACATTGAACAAATAGTGCAAAGCACATAATTTCGCACTAAACAATAGTTCAAAGCACATAATAGATAATTCCCAGCTACTGTATGAATGTCCCATGCTTGATAACATTGTTTTTTTCTTCTTTTTTTTTTCCGGTTTTTATTGGAAAAAACACTTTATGTGGCCAATGCACCAAAAAGGGAACATTAGGCAAACATGCACCTAATAAAGAATTCGTACAAAAAAACCAACTTTTTTGTACCATTTTTTTGGGTGGTTGCTATCGAACTTCATTATATGTGTTGAGGGTTCATGGTGACACTCGCTATAACAAGTGAGGGTCGCAGTCGACCCTAAGCATGCATAAACCCATCTTCTTCCTTCTTCCTCTCTTTCCCAAACCCAATCCAATGATGGAGAGAGGGAAGACTTGCTTGTCCGTTGTCCGCATTTACTCCCGTGAAGACATTCTAAGTAGCTTGGCCGCATGTTTTTTTCTTGCCATTTCTGAAGAATGGAGACTTTAATTGACTTTTATTATGTTAGTATAGTGTCAAACTAGCCCTTAAAGAATTTATAAATACTCCAAACAGGACTTCTTTCAAAGAAAAAGGCCTTAATGACTTGTTCCATGGATTTAGATTTTCCTCCACACCAACATAATTAGGGACCACTTATTGAATATTGAAGCCCAAAAAATATAGGTCCACCCAATTCATTCTTCGTAAAAAAAAATAAAAAAAATTACCCCCAAACCAAGTTGATAGCCATAGAGATTGATTGTTTTTATGAAAAACATGACAACAAATACACATAATTAACTTATATTTATCAGGCTTATAGGTAATCAGTCTTGTAGAGAGACTCTTTTTTAAAGGGCAAAATTTGAGGATATCCTTTAAACGTTGAAGGTCTTTGTTTTCAACAGCTCAATGTTTAATAGGTGGGCCCACCAATGGAGTTCCAAATCCTTTAGATCAAGTCATTCCTCTATGGGTATTTTCCTACGGTCGCCATTAGCCTTCAACTTTTGTGCCTAATTATGACCAAAGTCAAGATGTTTGTCTAGACATTCTCGATACTAATACATTTTTTTACGATATCACAAAATTGTTAGTGGATTATTGAAAGTGGGCGCTGAAATATAAAGTAAAAGGATTCCATTCGATTTTAAACAAGGTAAGTTTATATGATTTCATATAATTCAATAAAGTTTTAGACGATATCCTAAAAACTGAAGATATGTCTCGACTTTGCTGCTAGGGGAATAAATCAGCGGATAATGGCGCCATGGGCAGTAATAGCGTCTGAGTGTAGAGCTCCACTGATAGATTCCGAAGCACTTTTGCTTACATTATTTTCATTCAAGTGCTTGAGTAGTATCTGCCTCTCAATGAATGTGCACTATTTGATGTAGGCTTGTGAGTAGTGGGGCCCATCCATGTGATGTCTTTAGTCAAATGGGTCATTGTGCATTATTTTGTATGGTACGGCTGAAATAGTAATTGTGGGCCACTCAGTGGCTTTTATTTCAACCATTCACACTGATCAAAAGTAGATTTCTCAGTTGGTGGTTTTGGGATGATTAAAAATTGGATGGGGAAAAGTGTCTACGTCAATTGTTGCTACTTTTTAATCCTCAACGACCCGGGCCCTTGACAGAGCATGCATAAATGTTTGTGGCAATCAGTTCGGAGGGGAATAGAAAAATTTACCCTAGGATACAACTACTCACCATCTATCCAGGATAATTTATGGATCCAAACAAAATTTGTTTATTTAGCTAGAGAAACATAAAACAGTTTGCAAACTTGTAGTTGTGGCCCTTGTGGGGCACTGGATGGCTCTCTCTTTGGCATCCGTGCATCTCTGCTTAGGCTATGGGCAATGGCTGGCATCTACTAACTGATGGTGAATGATACTCTGTTTCTTGTTTTGGTAAGGATGATGCTCTTGTTTGAATTTCTTACATCTATAGCCAGCGTGTGAATATGGCCTAATTTACACCCACCGACACCTAGGGTTTTACAGAAAATTCGGCATCACCGCTAAACCAAATCGAACCGATCAAATTAGGTGGTTCGCATCGGTTTTATAGTAGATCGGTCCGGTCTAGTGTTTAAAAATCGTAGAAAACCACTTAGATCGGTCGGTTATCAGTTTGAACCTCCAGGTTCATTGGTTAAACCGAACCGACTTATATATTATGTAATTTGAGTATTTGACTATTTAGATTTTAGGGTTTCATTTGACTGGCATTCGACAACTCATGCGCCTCTTCTAGAGGTGTCATCATTTTGAAATTTTCAATCTTTGATTTTCAAAAAAGTAAATAAATAAATAAATGGTTTAACCGACCGAACCGAACCGATTACTTCGGTTCGATCTAAGCCATCTCAATTTGTCGGATCAGATTGGTTAATTAAAAGACCGATAGGTTCGATTTGGTGGTTGGTTTTAGTGTTAAATTGATCCAAACCGCCAATGTGCAGCCATATTGAGATTTCAAAATATCAGGTTGAGTTTGAGTTTAAACCTTTTCAATACCCTATTCAATTGGCATATAAACTGACCCCACCCATGACAGGTTTAGGGCCTATGATACCAAACCCATCCGGTGACGGATACGGGTTGGGTCAAGTTCCATAATGGCGATAATTTTTTATTTAAGAGCCCTGGGATTTGAACCCACATAACTAGGTGCGACTACTTACGCCCATTCCCATAGCTCCACCCAAAGATCGATTTCTTGGTGGGTAGGTTACTTTCTCATCTTCAGTCCACGACAAACTTGAGGGGAAAAACAAGAAAGAAAAAGGGCGAGATGCATTAGTTGCAACCAAAACTTAAAGCAGTCTCAAAGCCAACTTGAGTTGGAATTTTGAAATCCATACTAGTCCAAACCTCATCAGCCCACTCTCTATCCCCACCCTAATGGGAGGGGGTTGATGCAGTTCTTGTTTAAATCGAGCCCGTTGCCATTCCAACTCCCATAATATCATGGCTCTAATAGTTGCCTTGTGAACAACACGATCTTGGTATTGTCCATCCTCTACCAGCAAACGCTTATTGAAATGAAATTTAAGGCTAGATAGGCATTCATTTTGAATTGCCTTGGACTTTCAATAGGTGGACCTTACCACATATTTCTGCATGCACCTCTAGAATTCTTCGAGAATGAGGTGTTGTGTTCAGCTGGCTAGTAACCCCACATCTCACTAAGTTGCCTAGAGATCGATCATTGAATATGGCACTCTTTTCATGTGTTTGACTTTTCTTTTCATTTGTGCGGGCTCTCCTTCCAACTTGTGTGGGCTCCCTCTTCCCATGAGTGTGGGCTCTCTTAGGTCCCAACCAACTAGGTTCGGGAAAAAAAAAAAAAAAAAAAAAAATTTAGCTAGTATTCTTCACAATGTTTCAGACTCAATGACAAGGCACTATGGGAATGCACCGGTCTCACCAAACGTTAAGGGGATTTGTTGATGAGCCATTAGGTAGCTTAGTTTTAATTTTCTCACAATCTTTTGTGATGCTATAAATCTGGGAGATATAGTGAAAATCTTGATGATACATAAAACATTACAGGTACATGTAAAATATTATTAATATATGGACTTATAGTTTTTATTGAGGTATTAAACGGTGCAAAACACTTTTTTTGTTTTTTGCAATTCTTTGATTTTCACCCAATTAAATAACAACATTGGGTGAAAATACCATAGTGATGCATCTTTGCCCTAGCAATATCAAAATACATGGAGAATGAGGGATTTCTCAGCTAGCAATCTAGCCTCTTACTTGCGACTGTCTAGGAATTGATCATTAGGTACGATGTGCTCCACATGTATGTGAGTTGGATGCCAAATTTGTAGAGTATCAAGCTTTGTAATGATGTCCTAGATAGCTCCATATCTGTGACGAGTCTAATGGGTGAGAAAATGATTTGTACATGTAAACCAGGGTGACAATATCGACAACCATGATAGAATCATGATCCTTTGAGTGGGTCTGAGTGGACCACTTAGAGTCCGCCACGTCACTGCAGACAGCCCCTGCCTAGTTGCATGGCAGGTTGCCCGTGGTGATGTGGCGGACCGTGAATGGTAATTTTTTCTAAAAAATATTTACAACACCCTTATTCGTTGCTTTTGTCTTTTTGTCAACTAAGAAAAACTAACAACCATTTTGGAGGTCACGTATTGAATCCATGAACCTGATCTAGATTGAAAATTGGTCCATATATTTTTCATATCTATTTTCTTTTCTATTCAAGTACTCAGGTTTTCATTGCCAGATTCTTATTTCTATTTGCAATACCATGCATTCTTCCAGTTCTGACAAGCCTCTGCCTTGAGTATAGTGGGGAAAAGGAATGTAGGAGGAGCAGAGTCCGACAACAGTGTATGGAGGAACTATGAACGGCCCCAAATTTTATTTTTTATTTTTTTGAACGGTAACAAAATTTAATAAGAGAAAAGTCAAATACAAGGATAAAAAGCAAAGGAAGAGAAATAGGGGGATGGTACAAGAGCATTGTACATCACACAACCCCAATTACATTACGACACTCAAGGAGACAATCTCATTACCCCTTGCTTAGCTAATACATCCGCCATTGAGCTTGCAGATCTATCTTGATGAAAGGAAACAACGATTCTAGCCGAAAGCTCCCTGATTTCATTGAAAATAAATTAAAATAGTAAAAAAAAATTGAACGATTCCCGAGGTTAATAGATTAAGATAGTTTGTACTCTTCCATTCCATGTAATATGGAGAAAAAAATGATACTCAAAATTGAAATAGTTAATAACTAATGACCATTGTCTCAGAACAAATAACTGCAAAGTTAATATAAGATAAATATTTTATGTAAAGATTTATTTAGTATAGGATAATCCACAATTGCCTCCTGTGTTTGGCCAGTCACTGGGTAACACGACATGCTACTATTCATTGAGGTGAGAGTTTACCTCAAATGCTAGAACTTGCCAAGTTACACAGATTTTTTTTAGATTAATATAATATAAGAGTGTATGGAATTGGGGCAAATCGTTCCTAATTTTTTTGGAAGCGGGCCTAAAACGTTCCAAATTAGAACACTGAGAACGGATTTGAACCATTCCAAAAATTAAATTGAGGAATAACTTTCCCTTTCAAAATAACATAATAGGAACGATCATATTTCATTTGAAACAATTTATAACTGTTCCTTCATTTAAGAGTTTTCTTTAAAAAAGGTTAAAATTTAAAACCCATATGATATATGTAGACTTATAAAACCATTCTTCTTGCTAATTTTCCTTATAAAAAATAATTACTAATATTCCATAAAAAATAATTCTATTTTACTAATTTTCCATTTATTCCACCACATCAATTGTGATAAAGAAATGTCATCATGTTTACATCAACAGACAAAAATGAAGACAGGACAACAAATTATTAGAAATAAACTGTAAAAACATGATCTAGTAGAGGCCACCACATGAATGGCCAATAGATATATAATCATTCATTAGTCAACATGTGTAATTGAGTACACAACATTAAGAAAGCTTGGCTCTTGAAAAGAGGAATCAAAATTAGGCCAGGGGATTCTTGCTATAGACAATGTTTGCCTTTAAGTAGTGAAGATGCCAACAGCCGCCTGTAAGTAGTCCCTCTTTGCCTCTTGCAACTGATTCTCAATTTCATATATGTAATTATTATTTTTCTTTTGGAAGAAGTTCCGAGTAGATAGATGCTGATGCATTTAGTATTGGACAAATAATTCAAAGCACATACTTTCGCACTAAACAATAGTTTAAAGCACATAAGAGATAATTCCCAGCTACTGTATGAACGTCCCATGCTTGCTATCATTCTCTCTCTCTCTCTCTCTCTCTCTGGTTTTTACCGTAAAAAAAAACTTTATGTGGCTAGTGCACCAAACAAGAAACATTTGACAAACACGCACCTGACATGGAATCCATACGGAAAAACTAACTTATTTTTACATTTTTTTTGGTTGATCGCTATCGACCTTCATTTTATGTGTGGAGAGTCGACGGCGACCCTCGCTATAACAAGTGAGGGTTGCAGTCGACCATGGGCATGCATAAAGTCATTTTCTTCATTCTTCTTCTCTTCCCCAAATGTAATCCAATGATGGAGAGAGGAAAGACTCGCTTGTCCGTCGTCCGCATTTATTCCCATGAAGACATGCTAAGTAGCTTGGCCGCATGTTTTTTTCTTGCTATGTCAACAGCATGTCATGATCCGAACCGTTTATTGAGTCTTGTGGGTGGGCCTCGAAGGAGGTTTGTTTTGTACTTTTTGGTATAGTAAAAGATGGTCATCACATGAAAAAATGGTGCACTAATAGATTATTCTAGTGAGGGTGGCACAAATGACATGTAGCTGATCTGTTTTTATATAATTTAGTATCAAGATTGATTTTTTGATATATGCTTATGATACATTGATTTTTTCCAAATCATAACTGTAAATAAGAAAATCTCCCAATACATCTAACAAATGAAATTTCCAAAACTTTTCTTTAATCTAATAAGTGCAAACTCTCTGAGGACTTGGCACAAGATAGATTGAAATGGAGAAACAAAATTTATGTAGCCAACCCCAACTATGATTTGATTTTGATGATGATTTTTTTAAAAATTTATTAAATTTAAGTATAATTATTGTTACCATTCAGCTGATTCTTTGATATACTCTTGATCAACTGCACTAGTGAGATTTTAAGCTATTTTCCAAACATGGCCTAGCAAAACTACTTTATATAAAATTTTGCCCCTCCCTCCAAACAGGTCCGAAAAGTGAAAACCTTCTGTTCTCAGCAAACATAAAGGTAATAGATTCTCCAAAGACCAAGCCCTATGGCAGTTTAATGACAGGTTTGCATCTGCTACTATTTTCACCTGAAACAATTCTTTCATACTCAATGAGGGAGGTCATTTCCTTGGTGCTGATAGAGATAAGTTGGGTGTGGTTTCTTCTCTCCCTCTCTCATGAATTGAAGGATATATTACAATCACTTTCCTTCTCTCTCTCTCTCTCTATATATATATATATATATATATATGTATATACCTATTAGCTTAGCTAGTAAGGGACGTCAAAGTATTCCATAGGGTACTTAGGTTTGACCCCTCGTTGGAACAGAGGTATTGGCTGGTTGAGCCTTGGGGAAAGTAGGTTACATAGGGTAGCTAGCTTAGGAAGGCATATTAGGATTATCCCAAGAAAAATGATTCCAACGCATATTTTTCTTATTTACAGTCAATGGGTGTTAGGGACTTTCTTATTCTTTCGCAAAACCAAATATGATTTGCATACTCTTAAGTGAAGAAAATAAGAAAGCAGCTGTGTAGTACACTTAAGGTATGGGATAATGGGAGGATCTTCTTGGTTATTGTTGATTTTCTTTGACTAGCAACACAAGTTTTACTAGAAAATGAAGAATCGTTAAGGAGCAATATCCTATTAGAGATAAATACCAGACTGAAGCTTACAATATAATATAAAGACAAATTACAAAACAACTCTCTGTATGGCTTGTTTCGTCAACATTTCCACTCAAAAATTAGCTCCCGGCCTAACATGCTTGTATGAAACAGAGGCCAGAGAATAAATCTCTAATTTCATTGAACACAAACAAGATAGAGCTTCAATGGCCAAGCCATGATAGAGGAGACCCAAGATAAAATATTTCAACCATCACCTTATATAACAAGGTTTCTTGAGAAAAATTCTGTTAAGATTTGTAGGCCTTGCTTGATAGTTGGCACCTCTGCTTCATTAGACTCCTTAAAACCAACAAGACCTAAGGTAACTTGAAGAATGACCCCCTTTACCGTCAAACAAAGACCCAAGTTAACTAGAAGAACGACCCCTTTTACCATCAAGAGCAGATTTGAAAGGTGATATAGTCAGAGTTGCTGTTTTGTTAGTGATTCTGGAATCTGGACATAATAGGGGTGTGGGTTATCTAGTTTTCCAGTTTGCTTCTTACTTTCTCGCAGTTTGTGGATATCTATCACCTTTGTTGTTCTTTTCACATGTTTTATTTTCTTTGAAATTAAAAAAGAAAAAAAAAAAAAAAAAAAAAAAACCACTTCTCTCTGAAGATCAGGCTCACCATTCACCCGATTAGCTGATAATAGCCGCTTGCAGCAGGTTATTGAAAATGTTGTGAGTTTTTACTTTTGGTGTTATTTTATCCATACAATGTCAATGCATTTGACGTGTACGTCATACAGTATGTTTAAAAACCTACATGTTAGTCACTCATATACAAATTGCCTGTTAAATTGATTTGCCTATTTTGAAAGGTTCAGGCTATTCCTGGAATGCTTCTGGCCTTGGTTCTCTGTTTTGATCACCGAAAGAGCAGGGATGCTTTGAGTCCTATGGATGCATCATTCTCCAAGGGGCACAAATATATATGGTTTGCACTTGCTGGATATGCCATTGGACTGGTTACTGCTCTAGCTGCTGGGATCTTGACCCACTCTCCTCAACCTGCTCTTCTTTATCAGGTATTTGTCCTTCATTTATTGAGATCCAAATATCATAGGTATCCATGTGTACTGGGATACTCTTCTGCTTTGATCATAGATTTGTTAATCGTCTGATTTTTATAATCATCTGATTGATGTATTGTTGTTTGATCATTATTGCTTTTTAGTAGTTCAAATGCTATAGTTACCAAACACTTAAATACTATGGATTACACGGCAGTGTCAAAACGCTAGGTTACCTTTGGTGAGGAATCAGCTTCTATGCAACAGATATCCTAAAGTAGAAAATGCTCACAATTTTAATCCATGCCCTAAAGTTTTATGAGAACACCCTTGGAAATCAATGTTGCATAAATTCTGTGATTGATTTATTCTGCATCTTTTTAGTAGGTGATGGATAAAAATGATGAATTATTCTTTGTAAAAAAAAGAAAAACAAGAAAAAAGTGATGACATAGTGTGCGTCGTTGAAAATAATGGTCATGGATGCTAAGGCACACTTATTGGAGGTTTGAGATGTTTGCCTGGACCCAAGTTTATACTGTACATTCCTTTTGGCTGAATCGGAGAAACAACTGAGACAATACATTTAATATAATATTTCAAGGTATTTAACATACCACAAATGCATTGTTGTCACTAGAGCGAGAGTTGGATTTCTTTCTAATCAAAGCTCTGCTGAAATTAATGACTGGTTAGAAACTATTTGATTCTCTGGTTCATTTCATTTCTATATTTTCATCAGCATATTGAGCCCTTTTGTTTTTGAATTGTAATTGTAAGGATTTCATCAGAAAGGGAACAGTTATACTGTGGAGGTTTATGCAGTAAAGTGAGAAGAATACTGCACAAACTTGTTTGGACACCCTGCTATTATCAAAGATTGGACAGTTGATGATAGATGGGTTTATAGGCTGCACAAGCTTAACTGGTTAGAAAATAAAATATATAAAAAAAAAATCCCATTATATTGATGGGCCAGTAATCTCATGGAGTTTGCCTAAGAATTCCTACGATCATCATTTATAATAGAAATTTTTATCATATAAAAAAGATTACACCTAGTAGTGGAATTTGAGTATGAGATTCCATCTATATAATTAGGGTTCCATCAATCATTTCATCTTGAGTCCTTGTCAAATTGGGTCCCTACCAAATTGTGGAGCTACTCAGGTGTTATGTACACAAAAAGTATATATAACAATTTAAAAATATGAGGATTTGACAGGAAAAACTGGACCGATGGACACCCAATAGCACCCAATAGCACGTTGTAGACGGGAGGAATCACAATGGTCGATATTGACCGTCACAGAAAAATTCCAACCGTGCATATCATCTTGATCTTCTTCTTCTCTCTTTCTCGTTCCTCTTTCTTCTCTTTTGCAATAACAACAAAAAAGCACTCAAGCTCCAACTCTAACCCATTTCTCTTATTCAACTCTTTTCGTAATCATGTATCTCAAGCTCCAACCCTAACCCTAGATCTTGATTCCTTGTTCAAGGACCTGATCGTGTCCAATTGGGTGGCGCACGACGACCAGTTCCTCTATGTTAGCCGCAGTGCTGGATGCTGGTTTGGTGCCAGCGCGACTGGTGATTGAGATGGAGAGGGTTCCCCGGGCGACCACCAACACTGGAACATAAACAATCCCCCACCCACCCACCCCCCCCACTTCATTCAATTGGGCCATTGATCAAATGGGCCCCACGACTTCATCCATATCAATTTCAAATTCTCTCTCATTCTCTTTCTTTCTCCCCCTCTTTCACCTTGCTGGAAATGGACTCTCTCTCTCTCTCTATATATGTTTCTTCCCCAAAATCGATCCTCTTCAACTCTCCCAAATTTGAGTTTTCAATCACAGTAGAACCCATCATCAGAAAACCCAGATATTTTTCCCAACTTTTGCATTATTGGATTGTATGTGAAGTTCTGAACAATTAAGAAAGTGCAACCAAATGAATTCTGAAAATTTTTAAAAAGACCTCCAGTGAACAAGAAATCAGAACTACCCGTTGTCACACATGGCAGAATGGTCAGTATCGACCATCACAGCTTGGCCATGATAGTTGATATTAACTAATTTGTCGGTCAGATTTCCTCCAACGTACAACTATCTTAGTTGTTGAACATGGCAGAATGATCGATATTGACTATCACAACTTAGCCATGATGGTCGATATTGATCAATCTGTTAGTCAGATTTTCTTCACCTTATAACTGTCTTATTTGCTGAACATAACAGAATTGTCGATATCGACCATCACAGTTTAGCCATAATGGTCGATATCGACCAATCTGTCGGTCAAGTTTTCTCCAACATGTAACTGTCTTATTTGCTGAACAGAACAAAATAGTCGATAACGATCATATTGCTAAACGACAAGTAAAAAAAAAAAAAAAAGCACAAAAATGGACAAAGAGGACCCCTCCCGTTTCCAACGTACTACTGGTTCCTCATCGGTCCTATGGGGTTTTTTTAGGGTTTTTTTACCATAAAATCCTCTAAATATATTATACATATAAGAAATTTATATGCTATGTCTGGGGTTGTCTTGTGGGACCCACTTGTATGCACACTAATCATGAGATGATAGGTCCCTGTCAATATGATCGAACAAAAAAACAAAAAAAAAATCATTTTGATCAATTGGGTTGGGTAAAAAACCAAGGGTCTGTACAAATCTCAATCTACATTCTACCCATTTTTTCAAAGCAGGTCAGATTAACCCAACCCATAACCGATGCAGCTCAGCCTGACTTGTTCTGCATAACCTCCATCCTATCACCTGGATTAATGTCCGGAGAAAAGGTTTTGCCTGTTACTAGACCAAAAAAAAAAAAGGCACACATTCCGAAGGTATAAATGGGTCTGCCTTTGTTCAACAATGACAACTGACGCTTGAAAAAAATAAAAATAAATAAGTAAATCGGATGGTCAGAAATCAAATAGGTATCACATCACCATCCTCCATTCCATTGAGGATTGTGGGCAGCTTAAGTAAGAGCATCAAAGGACTCTAGATGTGGCATTGCTGGGATCAATCAGGTCAGCTAAAGTGCATGGACCATAACCTAAATCTTACCAGGCAAAATGCCCACAAGCATCAGATGGGCAGAAACAAATGCCTAGGCCTACTACTAAATGACTGCAGATCGGGTCCATGGCAACATGGGTCTCATGTGTAATAGGGGTGTTCATGGATGGTCTGGGATAAGGCATATCCAAGTCCGGCCCGGCTTTAGAAACACTGGCCCATGCCCGACCCAAGCCTAACACAGGCCATAAAAGTTAGGCCCGAGCCCGCCCATTTAATTAATCGGACCTGGCTGAACTGGGCTTTTCATCACTTTTGTTGGCATTAGAGCACTAATTAAATTAAATAACATGCACTTCTTACACAGGCCGGGCTGGGCCAGGCTATGGCTTTCCATCACTTAATCCAAGCCCAGTCCAATTATTAACCAGGCTCTAATTACACATCCAAACCCGGCCCATGAGCATCCCTAATGTGTAAGACCCAGGTTAGAACCCAATGGTCCTGAACCAATTTGAAAGGCGAAATATGTTATCTACATATTTTTTAATTTATAATGGAGGGTGTCCCGGTCCTTTGGGCTGGGCTAATCCCTATGGACCCAGGGAGAGCCGAGTAAATCTCCTATAGGCACAGTGTGGTAGTGCAATATTGAACTTTCAACCTCCAGGAGTAAACTGTGGTCTTAGGCCAACTGAGCTATCCCTCGGGGTTTTATGTTATCTACATATTTGGGTTTTAAAGTGGCGACAAGGAACTTACCTTCTTTTAGTAATAACCAAAATCCTTCCAGGGTATCAATTGTAACAACAGACTGCACAAGGGAACTCGGGGATAACCTAGTGGTAAAGGCTCGCACTCTCATTCCACCCACTAGGGATCGATCCTTGGTGGGTGACTTTACTCCTCTCCAACTTGACCACTGAGCCAAAGTAAGCGGGAAAAAGAGCTAGATTTGTTTTTCTAGAGGTGAAATACTCACACGCACTCACCCAAGTCTCTCATCATCTAAGCTACAGTAAGGGATTGATGCTGTGGAAGAGCAGTGCCTCACCAACTAAGCTACCAGCTGATGTGCTAATCTATGTAAGTCTCATCACACGAAAGAGATCTCAAGGCGATACTTTTCATCATCATCGTCATCAACAACAATAATAATGAAAAAAGTGTTATCTAACATCATCACCAGTTCTTACTAAAATAAGACATCATGAAAAATAACAATGACTGAAAATAATTATTATAATAATAATAAAGCGATCGAGTGGCTAGCTGCACGTCTACAGTGAATACGCAACCCTCACATTTGAATGGGTTGTTACTTGTTAGCACATGTATTCCACCTGATTACATACAGAAATGTATATACATGCTACCACTCAGAAATGTTAAGAGAGGGCCTTTTTGTTTTTTTTGTAAGATAAGTAAGAATATATTAACTTCCCCTCAAAACAATGCAGGGAAAACCCTTTATACAAAAGAAGAGCTTTTCATTGGTTTTGGAAGGTTGAATTACAGACCAATGTCCATGACCTAATCATCATATAATACCAAAACATCAATACGAGTTGCACATGGAAATATTTCTCAGGATATGAATTTTCCACAAATATTTCATCGCATCAGAACTCTCCATGACTAAATGATCGGCCCCACTTGAAGATAACCAAGTCATTAGGATTACATCCATAGTCAATATAATTTGCTTGAAGATAATCAAGTCATTAGGATTACATCCATAGTCAATATAATTTGCTTACATACAGAAGGTTAAAAAAGAGAATCATTTAAGCTTCAAACAAGTAAATAAGAACAAACCAAAGATAAGAAGCAAGATCCACATAGTACAATTACACCAGTAAATTCATAGTTAAAACCAAAGCCAAATAAAACCACTCAGAAAACATAACCATAAGTTCAAACATCATAAGTAAATTCTTTTTTTTTTTTTTTTTTTGAACTCCATGAATTACCCATACCAATAAGAAGTTGCAAAGATCCCTACTATTCTTTATCTGACTCCAACTATTCACACCTGCAAAGAGAAAAATCATTAGTGCTCCTAAATTTGGCAAAAAATTCAAACATGTAGCTTGCCAACTATAAACCAAGCCAAAGGAGTGGAGAGTCAGGTAAGCTTATATTTGAACTGTAAATGTTTGCATGTAGACAAAGTGGAATTCTTGTGACTTAGTCAATCCACCCAAGCTATGGCAATTGCATGGTAGTGCTAAGGACCAAATATTAAAACATTGGTAGAAACAATCTGAATCAGCCAATAATATCAAAATTTTGACTCGCTAAATCATGGATTTGGCAAAAAAAAATAAAAAAAAATCATGGAATTGGCTTGATAAATGTATTGCATGCATATTGGCTGATGTACCGGCTATTAAGATCACAATCATACCCTTTTAGAAAGACTTCTAGGACTATATTTATTGATTTATCGAATAGATTGATCCCAACTGGATCATGAATGATGTTTTGATTATTGGTTGTAATTTTTGTATAAATACATGAGTTTCAATAGCGTCCCACTCATTAAGGACCTGTTTGTTGGCACGGAATACATGAATACAGTTGTTCATGCCATAAGTATTTAAAAATGAAGCTCCAAGGTGAATATACAAAAATGACCATCAAAGAACCTCTCCTTTGATTGGAAGTGAATCAACATATGATGGGAAATCAATACACAGTCATCACAAGTAATTCAAGTCATAGGAAAAGCAAGGTCCCATTTACATTGCAACCTTATATCCTTCGCCCCTTACCTCATATCATCCATATATCACTTCTTGAAAAACCATTTGGTGGAACAGTGATAGGGGACTTATACAGATATATATAGCCAATACGGTTGTATGTTTCAATTTTTCACCAGTTTGACATGAGTCTGATGCAAATGCTAGAGCCCATGTCAATTACTCTCCACCATAGTTATTCAAGCGGAGTCTTTTGACATGTTCTAGCTTGAAGGGTGAAGTAAACTTGGCCACAATTCATCAATTTGGGAAAATAAGACTACATAATCAACACCAAGTTGATAACACCATAAAAATCAAACCAGAGGAAAAGAATAAATAAATAATGTTCATTGGATGAAGCTCAAATACCTATAATTCTTTATTAAACTTGAAATGACACAGCCCAAACTTCACCTACAAAGAAAAGAACGGTAAGCAAAATGAAGATCATAAGGATTCAATTAAATAGAAAGAGGGGGTGATAATCATCCATTGAATTGCAATCAATGGCCAGGTTCAAAATCAATTCAAAATAGACACTTGAAAAGAAGGAAGTAAAAATAAAACCAAAGCCAAATTGAGGCCCATAGGGTAATTGCAAACTGCACATAAGCTATACCGCCATGGTAGGACTTAGCAAAATTACCCCAGCTCATATTGGTGACTTTTTGCATCCTGAGAAATAAACATTCAATCTTTAACTATGAAGAGAATGGTCAACCATTACAAAGTTTTCTCTTATATCCATACTTATTAATCTGCTATCTTAGAATGAATCTCCTCAATATGCTCTCCATTGTAGTAAGTTCTTCTTGTGACACCATAAGTTACATGCCGGTCCCTTCTACTTCTTATTGTAGCATTTCTACTAGCATGGCTTCCCCTCTCCTCAAGCTCTGTTCTACCAGAAACTACAGTTAGGTGAACAAGAAACAGAAAAAAGAACCATGAGAGCTTTCTGCAGTCTCCTGAATTCTGTTTCTATCTGAGAGGAATTCTGTTTTCCCATAGGACATTAAAATCCACTCTATCGAGAAAAGATAATTCATTTTTCTCTTTTCCATGAGGAAAATTTGTTGCACCAAACAATGAAACTGTGAACTGCATGGAAAATCATAATATTTTTCCTATATTTATAGAATCCTTTCTGAAGCACAAGTGCATTCTAGAACTTTACTGGAGGCCAGAATGCAGCTTTCACTGTGGATGCATGTGATTGAAAGCCAAACAACTCAGATGTATGTTGCCATATAGGAGACCATATGGCAGTACTTATCATCATAATAATCAACATCAACAACCACAATAAAAAAAAAGAGTTATCTCATTACAACAACAAAAAGGAGTTATCTCATCATCATAAGTTATTACCAAGAAGATGTACCATAAAAATAACAAACACTGAAAACATCACAGCGAGAGGTTTCTTTTTTTTTTTTTTTTTTGGTATAAAAAAACATAAAGTTACTATTTGATCATTTCTACATCGAGTATGGCCCTCACATTTGAAAGGATTATCAGGATATGTGATCCATATGAGAACATATAAAAAGGCATATACATACTCCCACTCACAGAATAGTAACTTAAAGAACCAATGAGTATGACCTAATTACCACAACATCACGTAGGGCTTTTTTGTTTGGAGTACACAGGAATAAGGTGAAGCTGAAAATGATGTTCATCTGTTCTTTTTCTGCAACTTCTCTTCGGCTTTATGGTCCTGGACTCTGTTAGCTACAGACAGCCCTCAAGCCCGGTTAAATGCTCCTATAGATTTATGGTTCTCCTTGACTGCCAACATAAATCTAGCTGATCGCTCAAGCCTAGGAGCTATCTTCTTCTCCACTGCATATGCTTGATGGATCTCTAGGAATGAAGCCATCTTTAATGAGAATTTTTCCTCTTTTTTCAATAACCAAAATTCTCCTAAAAGATCAACTTCAGTCCCTTAATGGTTCTCAGAGATCTACTACTAACAACAACATCCATAGTTCTATGCATTTTTTTTTAGGAATGTCTACTCCATTGTAATTAAGCTTTTGGTTTTGTTTGTGAGCCCTATTATGCTCTTCTCTCTCTGGTCATGTCTTCTTTGGTCTTCTCTCTGTTTTTTGGGGTGTTTTTTTTTTTTTTTTTCTTCTTTCAACCCACCTCCTCTCTTCTAAAACAATTTTCCATTTAAAGCAAAAAAAAAAAAAAAAGGAGTACACAGGAATTGACTATATAGCAATTCATGCCAAAAGTGGTTAAAAATAACGATCAAAAGGCGAATTTCGAAAATGAGCATCTATTAAACTCTCTCTTATGGAAACTGAATAAAGAGAAGTTGCGAATTGAATACCCGGCTATCAACCTAGCTAGAAATTCAAATCGTAGGAAAGTCAAGATCCATCTATATTGCTACATCATATCCTTCACCCCTTACCTCAGTAATGATTGAGAAGATGGAGGTCATCTAACCATAAATTCCTAGGTATTCTATGTAAACAACCTGGCCATAAGGGTTGCAGTGTGAGATTTTTTAGGATAAAATTTTTCTACGATTATGTTACCTCATCAGCACTCCCCATGACTAAATCATGTGCCCCAATTGAACATAAGCAAGTCATGAGGAATGAGGATTACATCCGTCATCAATATAGTTTTCAAGCATACAAGAGGTAAAAATAGAAAACTCAGCTAAGTGTCAAACAAGTGAACGGTAAGAAAACTAAGGTCACCTCAAGATCCACACAATACAATACAACCACAACAGTCAAAAGTAGTTCAATAAAAATCAAAGAAACCCAGAGAATACAATCATAAATTCAAACAACATCACGAGCGAAGTTGATATGACCCAATACCATTAAGGAGTTGCCGATATCCCCATGACTCTTTATCAAACTCTTGCAATCCACAGCTGCAAAGAGAAGAATCACAGGTACTCCTAAATTATGTAAAGAACTCAAAACTTATAGCCTTGTAAGAGAGACCAAGCGAAGAGTGAGCAGTTAAGTAATCTTTTAGTTAAAACTAAAAATAAATATAAAGTGGGATTCTTGGGACTTTGTCAAACCACCAAATCACTTTGTTGAGTCTTTGACAAGTTAGAGTAGTGCTAATGGCCAGTATTCCCAGGGAGAAGCTGAAAATACCTTTAATACTTGATTAAACTTCAAATGCCTCAATTCACCAACAAAGAAAAGAATGGTAAGCGAAATGAAAATTAAAAAGATTCAATTAAATAGAGAGTAAGTGGGGGATAATCATCTACTAATTCTTTACAATAAAAAATACACTTGGAAAGCCAAAAAAACACAAATTGGGGAAAATAGGATAATTGCTCCACACCTATTGTAGTTTATTTTAATTATATTTTATTCTAATCCAATTATCAGAAAAGTCTAACAGAAGCATGGGCAGTCTAGAGCAGATTCCTCAAATGCAGCTAACAATAGCTCAAGGCCTTCTTTCTTAAATTGCGCTCAATATATAGAATGACAACTTGTATGATATATAGATGAAAATTCTAACAAATAAAGCTCACAAGAGAGAAAATTGGAGAAGATGCCTGTGGAAAGAAAATTGTTGATAGAGTTGAAGATTAACTCACCTGGTTTCCCTCATGATCTGGACGTGATTTGATGATGATGATGATCCTTGATCATCAAGTAGAAGGAGGAGGAGAGAAGAAGATGGAGAAGATGAGCAGCAGGAGGGCAAAGGAAGAAGCTTCTCTAGTTTTAGTTTCTTCAGTGAGTGCAATAATAGTTGTGGACACTGGTCACTGCTCTCCTTCCCTTCGGTGTCTTGACTTGGAATTCCTCTGTCAATGCGGATGTATGGAACATGCGCTACCTTATGCCAGTCCTGGCCCTTGTTGCGTTGCACTCTTCTTTCCAAAACAGGGCATTGCCCTATGTACAACCATTTGAGATTTTTCAGGCGTTGTAGCCCCTCCGGCAAAGACTTCATACCCGGGCAATTTTCAATCGATAAATCAGTGAGTGATGTAAGGGTTTTAATGGACTCTGGCAAAGACTTCATACCCGGGCAATTTTCAATCCATAAATGAGTGAGTGCTGTAAGGGTTTTAATGGACTCTGGCAAAGACCTCATACCCGGGCAATTTCCAATCGATAAAGAAGTGAGTGCTGTAAGGTTTTCCATAGATTTTAGCAACTTCATCATAACTGTCCCTGGACACTCGCGAATATTCAAATGCTCAAGCGATTTTAGATTTTCCAAAGAAACTAGAGACGACCACACCTTTGAAGAGTCGGCAATTGTAAGCCTGGTGAGGTTTTTCACCATATCGGGTGATAAGGACTCTATATTTTCACAAGAGTGGATTCTCAAATCCTTAAGAGAGGGCAAGACGATCCCATCTCCTGGAAGTGAGGTTTGCTTTTCACACGAATTTATAATCTTCAACACCTCAAGAGAGTTTAGAGGAGGAGACCGCTGCTGCTGCTGCTGCAATCCATCGGGCAATGACAGCACCAGATCATTACACCCTCCAACAATCAGTTCTTTGAGAGCAAGGAGATTCTCCAACTGATTTGACAGAGAAATTAATTTTGGGCAATTTGAAATTCTCAATTCGCGTAGGCTGGTATGGTTTGGCCCAAATTCTTCTGGCAAATGCTTGACCTCTGGTAATGCACGGATACAGAGCTCGGAAAGTGAGGTGTAGTTGGCCAATGACCCTAATAACATTTCATTGTTGTCATATAAATATAATTTTTCAAGTGAAGGAAGAAAATGGGGCAAGCGGACCATCCTAGGGCAACCATTGACAACCAATTCAACAAGGCTATTGAAGACCACCTGCTCATCATCATCTCCTTCTTGTGGTGACCATCTTTCCAAATTAGGCATCTTGGTGAGCTTGACTTTTTTCAGAGACTTGGATGTTGAAAACTCTATCCTTTCACAACCCACGTCCGTCATCCCTAACTCTTCAAGAGCCGGAAGAAGAAGCTGAGGCAGGCAAATCAGTTTTGGGCATCTAAAGATTCTCAAAGTACGAAGGGAACGGAAGATCACTGGAGTGCCATCATCTGCTTCATGTGGTGACCATCTTTCCAAATTAGGCATGTTGTCGAGCTCGACTTTCATTAATGACTGGGATGTGGGTATTTCCATTATATCCCAACTCATTTCTCTAATCTCGAGACTCTCAAGACTTGGAAGATGAGGAAGCCTTGGCGGTCTTGTTAGTTTTGGACAATCATCAATTCTCAAAGTACGGAGGCAATTGAAGATCACTTGCTTATCTCTTTCTCTACACAACTCATCACCATCGCCATCCTCTTGTGGAGATGACCATCCCTCCAAATTAGGCATATTCCTGAGATGTAGGTCTTTCAATGATGGGAATAAATCTTTGTAGTTGTGGCTTCCATCAAAATCAACAATGTATTTTACAGCATCCATTCTGTGTATCACAAGTGATTCAAGGGAATGTAGCTTCCCAAGAGGCGGCAGCCATTCACATCTCTTGCAAGACGACAGTGATATTTTATTTAGATTTGTAAGCTTTTCCGTCATCCAACTTGGAAATCCCAGGCCCGTGTAATTCTCAACCGATAGCTCCTTTAGATCCAAATGAGGTTCAAGGATCTCAATCACTTCCTTTGCATTTCCTTCTGCGGCTACTGTTTTATTACCAGACCAGGATAACTTCAAAGAATTGAGATGTTTCTTCGCCTTTAAGTCTGCTTCATGAGCACATCCAACATTTGTTATAGTATCAAGCCCTCTAATGTGAATATTTCCCCAAAGCAGATTTAAATCTTTCAACTCTTCTATTCCAGCTCCACTCTCTTTAGTAATAATAAATTCTGGCAATGTCCTGAGAAAAGTTAACTCTCCAATTCCTTTTGTCAGGGGAAAAGCAGGATCACCTCTGTCAAATTCAATATGTCTAAGGCTAATCATTCTCTTCATATTCTTTGGCCACTTCTCGAGGCGAGTGCTGAGGACTCTCAGTGTCTGCAAGTTGTGTAAGTTGCATATGGTCTCAGGTAATTCTTCAATCCTTGTAAATGAGATGTCAAAGTACCTAAGATGTCTCAACTTGTCTATTGAATTTGGCAGGAAGTGAATACTTCTTCTGAAACTTAAATCCAACACCCTTAAGCACCTGAAGCTCAAGCAAACATTAATATCAATAGGACCATGTATTATCATTGAACGCAATTTCTTACATTTCTTCGATGCATCCAAATTCTCCGGTTCTCCCGCACAGTCATCATTGCACAAATCTAGATGACGAGTTTCATCATTGAACAATGCTACATGACGAGTTAAATCATTCATCATAGAAGCTTCCACAACAAGGCATTCTTTTCCGGCAACAGACTTGAGAAGATCATGTATAAGGTCATGCATCTTGTATGACTGGCTATAAATATTTCCCACATCAACCTGCTGAAACAAGGACCTCCGCAACAGTGCATTGAAATACTTTTCGCCTTCTTCTTCTAGGAGTTCATTTTCATCATCAGAATGAATGAAGCCTTGGGCTATCCATTGCTTGATGAGTACATCTTTATAAAATCGACGCCCTTTGGGAATTACAGCACAATACGCAAAGCATTGCTTCAAAGATGATGTCAAATGATCATAGCTTAGTCTTATTATGGATAAAATCCCACCTTCATTATCTGTTCGCTTCCAAAGTTCACTATCTCTCACCGACTGCCACTCCCTTTCACTTGTTTCATTTCGCAACATGCCTCCCAATGTTTTGATTGCTAGAGGGACACCACCACACTTTCTTACTATTTCCTCTCCAATTGATACAAAGCCTGTAGGCGGGTGTGCCACTTCCTCGAACAAAGTCCAAGATTCAGCTGCCGACATTGTTCCCAGAGGAGGTCTAGGAAGAGCATCCATTCTTCTCGCAACTGTATCGCTACGAGTGGTGACTAATATTTTGCTTCCTTTAGCACCACATTTAAGCACTGTCCTCAACTCGACCCATTTCTCATAGACTTCATTCCAAACATCATCCAAAACAAGTAAATACCTCTTCCCACTCAGGTTTTCTTTAACACGAGTGATTAAGAGGTCCTTGCTTGATCCGTCAGTGGAAGTATTCTTTGTTGCAGATTCTAAAATTTTTGCTAGAATCCTTCCCACATCAAAGTCCTCAGATACATAAACCCACATCTTTAAGTTAAAATGACTCACCACTCTTTTATCATCATATACATATTGAGCCAGCGTGGTCTTGCCCAGTCCCCCCATACCAACAATGGGAATGACCGAGAGGACCTCTTCATTTCCAGAGTAGAGTAGTGAATCTATTAAGTTTCCTTTCTCATCAACTCTTCCAATAACACCCGTGTCAGGCTCACCCGAGGAAGTTTCTCTTGGGTTTGAGATCTGAGGCTGGCTTCTAGCAACTCCCTCCGCCGATTGGAAATTGTTATTCTCTTCCGCAAGTTCTTCGAATCGTTTCCTCAGCTCTTTCATCTTATGTGCAATCTTGAAATGAAAAGCGATTGGGTTCGAAGGCGAGAAGAAGTTGCCTACCTTTCTTCCCATGCCATCTTGATTCTCAACCTTCCTTCCTAGAGCTTCGACTAGGAACTCATCAACTAGATCCTCCGCATCGTAGGCAACATCTTTAAGCTTTCCAAGGCGATCTTTGTCAGTCATCAGGTCAATTTGCTGCCTTTCTGCATCTTGAAGCACGGCTTTAATCCTTGACAGATTGCTTTGAAGCTTTTGTTTCTCCTTTTTCACACCCCACAACAACCCAAATTCATCTAGGATAGGGGAGCTCAACTTGCTCAGCAACTCTTGTAAGACGCTAGAGAGAACTGCTTCTCCTGCCATTCCGTCTTCTGTGACGAAAAACAACGTGAAAAAATTATTGCATCTTAACAGGTGGTTGCTACTTTCAATAAGGAAAAAAAAAACAACCAAGGTAAAGAAGATCAAAAGCAATAATTAGAATTGAGAGTAGATGCTTTTGCTTTAATAAGATAATATAATGTCAATGACTTCTAGCTATGGCTTCAATCAAGGCCGCTCTAATTTTTTTTTTCACTGTGCAATCAAAGAAATCTAAAAGCATATAGTGGCCGGTAGTATTTTCTTAATTTCAAATGGCTCAATTAATCAGTGACACTCGTCTCATTCAAATACCACTCGTCAATGAGCTGGACCCATTGATTGTCTGATGAAATGACTTTATATTTTATTTTTTATGAACTGATTTCTTCTCTTCATGTACAAGGGAAAGGGATAACACCAAATAATAGGCCCGTCCCACTCTTTAATTAAGACCAAAAATATGAGCAAATGTTGGCAGCACAAAGAAGGCCAACCCTTACACTATGTTTGGGAAGGGGGGAGGGAAGGGGAGGGAAAATTTGAGGGGGAAGGAAAATGAAGGGGAGGGGAGGGGAGGGAAAATTAATTTTACCTCCTCTTGTTTGGGAAGTCAAAAAGTAGAGAAGAAAAGTGAAAAAGTATAATTTTGTTTGTTTGTGAGGTAGAGGGATAAAGACCATTTTATCCTTACTTGGGCAAAAGTTCCAATTGGAAAAAATGGCAGTTTAGTAATTTCCCCCTCTTTGCCCTCATTTCCCCCCTGTTTTAGGGGGGGGGGGGGATTTTTGTGTGGGCCCCACACTCTTTCCCTCCATTTTCCCCTCCCCCACTTTCCCTCCCTCCTTCCCAAACACCCTCATTTTTCATTTTCCCTCCATTTATTTCCTCCCCCCATTTTCCCCCCTTTCCAAACGATACCAAATATGGGCTCCTCTATAAATACATGTTGGGTTCCATTGCCCTAATTACATTCCGGTGCCTTGTATTAAGTATTGCAATAAATATAAATTACTGTCTTCCACAATCTCGGGATATTTAAATTTGGTTTTTTTTTTTGTTTTTTTTGGTGAAGCTGTTAACCAGAAAGTATTGCAGCATACAAACCATAATTTAAATCATAAAAATAATAAAATTACCATTAAAACGATTTTATAGAGTTTCTTTTCATTTTTTTCATATCTTAGTTTATTTTTGTCACAATCTTTTTGAGATACTATAAATTTAGGAGATATATTGAAGATTGTGTTAATATATAAAACATTACAAGTTAAAATACTTTAAAATATGGCCTTCTATTTTTTTTTATAAATATTATACATATACATAATTTAGGCCGTTGGCATTGGATATGGACCCAATAGGTCCCCCCCTTTATTCTCATAATATAGTAGGGTGAGAGTTACTCTCATAGGAGCATTTCTTCCATATATGAGTTCCCCTTTTACTCTCATTGTAGTGTGAGAGTTACTCTCATAGAACAAATTTCCTATATTTATATGTATATATAGGGAAATATTCGTGCGCATCTATCCCTCACCATTTTATGGTGAGGGACAATATAGTGGGGTCGCCTTTATGATCCATCGAGCCATCCACACACATGGGACCCCCGGAAATATAATGGATCAATCGAGTTTTCACTAATCCGAATGGATTGGACTGTTGGATTGATGGTCAAATTTTTTCTTTAATATAAGATCATTAAGTTTGTGGGCCAGATATGAAAAGGTTAGAAACTTGGGATTGACCCCAAATTTGATATGTGGGGGCCATCCAAGATTACTCTTTCAATTCCCCTAAGTCCCATGATCGGTGGGGCTTTAGGTTGGCCCTATCAAGTTTGTCCCTCAGAGGGACAACATAGTGGGGCCGACTTTATGATGCATCCAAATCATCTACATACATGGGACCTCCTTAATTACATTAGATCTATCAAGTTTTCACCTATCCAAATGAATTGGTCCGTTGGATCGAAGGTTGGGTTTTTTTCTTTAATATAAAGTCGTTAAATCTGTGGGCCACGGATAAAGGGGTTAAACTTTATATATGGGAGCCTCCAAGAAGTCTCTTTCCATCCCCCACAAGTCCCATGGTCAGTGGAGCCCTATGTGGGCCCCGTTAAGTTTGTCCCTCACCATATGGTGAGGAAAGAATGCATAGGAATATCCACTCACATTTAAGTTGTTGGCATTGGATATAGATGTAAGGACCCCACCCTATCTCTCATATAAGGTAAGAGACATCTCTTACAGGAGCATCTCCTATATATATATATATATATAAGTGAAAAACTGTTGCAATAATTTATCTTTTTCCTAACAATATAAGAATACATAGAGAATGAAGGGTTGCACTGTTAACAATTCCACTTCTCGCCCTACCGTCTGGGGATCAATCATTGGGTATCATACTCTCCACGCTATGTGGGCTAGATGCCAAATTATTTCAACATCCATCTTTGTAACAAGGTCATGGAAAGGTCCAGCTTTGTTAGGCGGTTCTGAAGGGTGGGAAAATAAGTTGCAAATATTAACAATGTGCAATTTTTATCAAAGAACTTATAGCACCCTAACTCGTATGAAAGCTGCTAAACACACGCCACTTTTTTCTTTCCACACACCATTTTTTAAGAAAAAATTATTACCAATATACTCATGTGGAAAATCCCCAAACTAGCCCTCTCCCTCCCTCTCGATCTCCCTACCCGCCTCCGTCCGTCGCCCTCTCCCTATCTCCCCCTCCCTGTGTCCCTCCCTCTCGTTTGCTCCTTCTCCTTCTCCCTCTCCCTATCTCTCATTCGCTCCCTCTCCCCCTCCAGTAGTGGGGCTGTGGTGGCTGGGGTTGGGGTGGGGTTAGTTTTGGTATTATGGGAGGTGTACAAAGAAGATTTTAAAGTCCCCATACTTCAATGGTGGGTGTAGAGAGAAAGGGAGCGTGGAAAGAAAAAAAAAATGGTATGCATTTAGCAGCTCTCAACTCGTATTTTTCAGTTTTTCTTGACTAAATTGTGTCATAAGAATTGTGTCATAAGAATTAAGGCTAATTTTTTCGCAAAAGCCCTAAACAACTAATAACCATTTAGGTGGTGTCTTTAAAAATGATATAAAGTCTTACTAAATGCTAGACCTGTCAATTTAGCCTGTTGAAATGGGTGCTCGGCCCGTCCCAAGCCAGAAAAGACAGGGCTTTAAAAAAAATTTGAGCCCAGCGGGCTGGGCACAATTCTTTGAAAACCCGTCCAAAATGGGACTAGGAATGGGCAGAGCAGGCAGAGCCCAGCTCCAAGATGATTTTATTAAGTTTTATATATATATTTATCGAAACTGTCCCAACTAACAGTAAAATAAGGGCTAATTAGGAGGGGCAATTTTATAACTTCGCCCCTCCTAATTCTCGCCTCAATATAAAAGGCATCCCTCTCCCTCAGCACAATGTGTAGTTGTGCTGAAGGTATTAAAATCACTCTGTAAGAGCTTCAACATCATGATTAGTTCTGTGAATTGCCTAGTATTGGTATTAGACAATGTAGTGTTGTAATGGCCTAGTACTTACATCTTGTCCTAAAAATTATTGTTCACTTCAGTTTTTTGTTGGATAGTATTGACTGCAAGGGTCCAACTAGTCGGAGAGTCTCAGTGACACTATTGTCTGTCATTACTAGTCTGAGACTCAGCATATTTCCAGATTATCCTTGTTGTAGCACTCTAGTGTGATATGAGTTTCATTCGATGATATCTACGTACACACATATTTTCATTCATGTACGTATGTAGAGTATTCTTGAGATAAAACATTTCTTTATTCTAAAAGAAGGGATGTGTCAAGTCCACATGGATGCATGTTAAGCATGAGAAAAGAGGAAGGGGAAAGGCTACATTGGATTAGAGGTCGAGAATGCTTAGCTTATATTCAAGATCGAGCTAAGCCCGGGCCCGCACGGGATGGGATTTGACGTAGGCTCATTCAATTCAAGGTCGGAATTGGACTACCCCCGATAGGCCCGTCCAAAACCCGTCCAAAATTCAGGACGGGATTGGACAACCCAAGCCCAAGCCCAGCCCATCCCTTTGACAGGCCTACTAAACGCAGTGTTGGGAACAGGTCAGTTTCGGGTTTAAGATGCATTAGACTCATTATCGAAAGGGGACCCATACCCAGACCCGAAGCCAACTTGGGTATGTCAGAAAAGACGTGTATTCATTCATTCCCAAATTTAAAAGACCAACTTAGACACTAACCTAGATAAAGGTCCTAGGCGTGGACCTGAATTGCAACTGAACATTTTATAGAGCATACTTAATACGCATATAGACATGTGGCATCAGATATCCTCACATATTAAGTCCATGATCCTGATCTGGATCTAAAATTAGTCCAAGTATTGGTGATATCTGTGTTCTTTTTATTCAAGTATTTAGGTTTTTAATGCCATGTTTTCATTTCTATTTGCAGTACAGGGTCAAGTTTGGACCCGCTAGATTGTCCTAAGCTACTGTGGATGGCCTTTTCAGTACTCTTTTATTGTACAGTAATTCATCGGCCCCCAATATTTCTTCCTGTAGCTCAATTGAGATTGGCCAAATTCATATGTTGGACCATGATCTAAAAGATTAGTTATTATATTATTCCTTTGGAACCCTTATAATTCACAGTAAATAATGAGTCATTATGTTAGATTTTAGGTTGGCAATTCGATGGGTTTCAGAACAAAACTCAAGTCCAAATTAAGTTGTAATTTTACATTTTTAGATATGGACTGTAATGGTGCTTCATCTTAGAAATTGAAGGAAGAAAAATGAAGAAATCCAGATAATACAATCATTCAGTTTAACCTAGAGGCAGAACCCAGATTTGCTTGAGCGAGAATCCTCCCAGGTCAAGCGAGTTTTGATGAATCTCAGGGCCTCAAGACAGAGAGCTAGTTAGCTAGAGCGAGAATTCTCTGGTCGAGTGAATTCTGTAGGATCTCAGGGTTCAAGTCAGAATTCCATTCAAGTCGAGCGAAACTTTGCGAACTTCCCAGTCGACTTTGGAAACCTATTATTCATATTTTCTCTTCACTTGCAGTTTATGCCTATTTGATTTGAGAAACCCTATGCACAACCCAAAAGCTTATAAATTCAAACTTTTGCTACCCTAGAACTCACCTTTCTCATCCAAAGAATTGAGAATTCCTTGAGAGATCCTTTGAAAGTTTCGTGCGAAATTGCTAAGAAAGAGTTCTGCATTGAAGTTTATTTTTTCTCTTTGGTTGTTGAAGCACCTTGAGAGGCATCAAGGTGGGCTGCATTTCAAGCACGGGTGAATGGTGAATGGCGAGTTGTTGGCAAGAAGATCTACAGTCCTTTAAGTTGTGGTCAACTGGGAATTGGTCTGTGAGTTCTCTTTGTAATCGTTCAATTTCATATAGTGTTTGGCTGTCTGTGGTCTAGATGGTAAGACCTGTGGTTTTTCTAAGTAGGTTTTTCAACGTAAAAAATCGTGTGCCTCCTTCTCTTCTTTGTGGATGATTAATTGTTTGCTAGGTTAGGTTAATTTATTAGATCAACTGAAACCTCCTTAGCATTGATATACATCTTTTTGAAGATAGTTTTTAAACTACACGTGATTTGTTCCTTAACTTCAATCAAGTCTATTTTTGTATTTTACACTTTCAAAAGCTTTAAGCTTGCATTCATTGAGCTATCATTTTTAAACTTGATTAAAGTTTTCACACAAACACATTGCACATTCGTCTTTGCATTACATAGTGTGTTGTGTAAGTTAGATTTACACTTTTATATCAGCCTATGTTAGAGGCAAATGTATTGAGTTTTAATTGTAATATCTTAAAGTGTTTGTATTAACACTTCTTTAAGAAATCATCTTTTGTATATGTTATTGCTTAGCCTTAGAAAAACATAAGTGTATGGTTATGGGTGAACCATAAAACCCAAGAGGTTATTGCTTAGCCTTGGAAAGCATAATGTAAATGTTATTGTTTAGCCTATTAAAAAGCATAGATAGTAGAAATCCGGTGGGGTATAGGAACATAAGCCGGTAGTGGATGTAGGCATTGAGGCCGAACCACTATAAATCATTGTGTGTTGGTGTATGTTTTGTGATGATTATTTTTGTTATCTTCCACATTTAGTTTCTATATCATCACTAGTGACTAGTTGTATTAAAGGAGTTAAAATTGGTCACTAAGTTGTAGCTCACCCTATTCACTGCCCCCCCCCCCCCCCCCCCCCTTCTTTAGGGTTAGGATCCCAGACTTTCAAGTCTTATGTACCTCACTGCGAGCAGACCGAATATTACCTGCAGTGTGGGTGTTTGTGCCAAACACTTTTCTAAGCCAAAAGAGCCTCATATAGATGTAGTAAAGAGGATCATGAAGTATGTTGGTAACACAATGGAGTATGGCATATTACTGACTAAGGATACCAACACCAACATTGTTGGTTATTCCGATGCGGATTGGGCTGGATGTATAGATGAAAAGAAGAGCACATCGGGTCGATGTTATTTCTTAATTGGAAACAATCTTGTTGCCTGGCATGGCAAAAACAATCTTGTTCCCTGGCATGGAAAAAAGCAGACTTCGACTTCTTTTTCGACTAATGAAGCTAAGTACATTGTTGCAGGGATTTGTTGCACACAACTTTTATGGATGAAACAAATGCTGTTGGATTATGAGGTTGATCAGGAGACAATGGTTGTTTACTGTGACAATAAGAGCGCAATTGATATTTCCAAAAACCCAGTCCAACACTCCCAAACCAAACACGTTGACGCCAGGGACCATTTCATTTGTGACCTAGTTGAGGAGAAAACCATATCCTTGGAATACATTGTTATAGAACCTTGGAATACATTGCTACTGAACACCGAACACCTATTAGCTGACATCATCACCAAACCCTTCGACCCTACTCGGTTTGAATCTCTCCGCGAATGTCTTGGGATTTCCCTTCTTCCATGAGAACACTCTTGTTTTCACAAATTTTTATGCACATGCATTGGACTAAAACGACCATATATGATTACTTGCCATGTGATTAACTGTCTTTTCTTCATTTTTTATTCATTAACCTTAGTGCACGATATTCGGATTTTATTTCATGCTTATTCTCATACTATGGATGCTCTTCTAAATATTAAAAAAATAAAAAAAAATAAAAGAACAGCGGAAAAGAAAAGGGAATTTATTTATTTTTTTTTTTTTGAACAGAGGAGTAGGCCGGTTACCTAAGAGTATGTGTGATAGCTATCATATGACTAAAACGAAAATTGTATCATTGGAGAGGGCTACCATACTCATTAGTGTGAAAGTCGCCGATGAAGGTTCAGGTCGATGAATGTTCTAAAAATAAAAAAAAAGGGGGAGAGAGCAAATCAGAATATCTTAAAAAGAAAAAAAAAATAGTGATTTATGATGAAAATTGGAAAAAAAAATTATATCTGTGTGAGAGATTTAGAGGGAGCATTACGACACACACACCCACATGACTTGATCTTTGAATATCGTGTCACTATAATTTGTGATTACCAAAATTTTGAAGAATTCAGTGACTGCATGAAAATTTTTCATACTTTGGTCTTGAAAATTAATCATTTCAGTCATGTGGATATATTTTTTATGAACAAAGATCGATTTGGTTTTCAAAATTTTACCTTTGTTTCATGGTTAGAATGGGTCAAATCAGTCAAAAATGCCCAAAATGTGGTCTGCCAGTACATCATTTCACCCCTAGGCAGAATGGGACTTTGCTAGACCAAGCAATTTTTTGGTTCAAGCAAGCACTCAGGACACTCAGGGCTCAACCGAGTTTCTGACCTGGTCAAGCGAGAGACGAAGAACCCTTTTTAAACCCTAGGCTTGCTCAACCCCTTCTCCTTCTTCCCCAACGTAGCCGCCGCCCCTCTTCCCTTCTTCCCCAACGTAGCTGTTACTTCCTCTTTTGCAGCAAAAAAAAAAACACAGAGATATAGACTATAGTACACATTACATTTGGATGCCAGACAACTGCAAATTGTGTCAGTGTTTGATTGATAAAGCCAATTAGGCACTCTAACACAGAAAGAAGACGGGGCTAATGGGATCTGTCAATGTGATGTGATGCGTGACCAAACGACCCATGGCGATAAAGTGAAAATAGGGATGGTGGGCCACGTAAGAGGGTGATCACATCTGTAATTAATCGGGTAAAGCCTCATCCTATCAGGGGACTCATCTGTAATGACGGGCTCGGGAATTCTATGAATCTTGGCTCTTTGATGTTTTATTAGATTTTTTAATATTTAAGTACAAAGGAGGATTAAGAGATTCCACACCGAGGCCTTCTTTCTCTTACTCGTTCAAAATCTTTTGAAGTTGGGAAAAATATCTCTCTATTCTTATGTCTAAGAAACTGAAATAGTTGACATCAATCAGCACTTTGAATCTGAAAATGGATGTTTCCATATATATACATGCACTTCTAAGTTCTAACTACCAAATATCCTATTAGCTGAGTTGCAGCTTTGGGACAATCAAGAAACAAGCTTAAGAACAAATATCCTATTTTTCAAACACAAAGGAAAATAAAGAACTGCATATTGTACTACAAAATAGAAAGAGAAGGAAACTGAGTTCTCATGGGCTGCAACGAAATAGGAAAATTTAGAAATATGGTACATACCTGATCAGAATTTAGCAAATAGGCGGTACTCAGAACTTTGCTTTGGATTGCTGTTTTCCCAAACCACTTGTGAGAGATATTATGAATCAGATCCGAGTTATGGCATATATGAGATACAGTCAAGCTAGAGCTAGAAGGAAGTAATTGGGAAAGGGTTGCAAGACTTGTGTTGACCTCTGCTTATGAAGAGACTCAGAAAGAGCAAGTAAATGATCAGGGATCAGCGTTACTGATTAAATTATTAAAAAGTAAAGGCACTACATAAAGCTAAATTGCATCCAACAGTTATATAATTTTGTTCGAACGCTTTTGGCTGTGATTCAGCCGACAGCTAAAGTAAAAACTTGAAGGAATCTTCTCAGTTTCACACATGGGTAGTTGGAGATTTTCGATTTTTTTTTTTTTAAGTATACGGAAAAGTAATAGGCTTAAGGGCACGTTTGTGTACACATCCTTTACGCGGAAAGAAGAAATTGTCACTTCAGCAAATTCCATAAATATGAAAACCTCGGAAAAAGATTTCCGTATAATTTGGAAATTCATGTTTGGTGCAAAATGAGTTTCCTCATTGAATCGGTGCTAATGTTATTTGGTGCGGCTGTGGATTCATTATAGAAAATCAAAGTTCCTTATTTGGTGATATAATTTTTTGAAGAAAAATAACATAACATGTATATTATTTATTCAATATTAAATAATAATTTATAGAAAGAAGAAAAATGAAAGAGTTGTAGGGTTTTTGGGTTGAAATGGACAAGAGTGAGAAAAAGAGGGATAAGTTTTCCTAGGAAATCCATTTTCCATACCCCCCCATAGGAAACTTATTTCCACAATTATCAAGGAAAAAAATGCCGTTGAGGCAGGAAATCTTTTCCGCGGAATTGTTTCACACCAAACACCGGAAAAATGAATTTTCTTTAAAAAACCATTTTTTACACAAACATGCCCTAAATCATAAGTCCACTTTTCCTAGCAAAAGTAAAACTCTTACTATCCCCTTTACAACCAACGAATGAGATATAAATTTTCACAATGACACACATAATTGCCTTTATTATTTAATCTTTTAAAGAAATAATTCTTTGTATTTTCCTTCAACTTTTAAAGAAACAATTCACTTCTATAAAGTTACATGGGAATATGACCTACCCAAAAGATGGGTCGGATAAAAAATTCCCACTCATCTTAGTAAGAAGAGTGAGAATTAGCTACAAGATATAAGAGAGAGAGTAAATTATCAATAGTAAATTATCAATATACGGAATAGGCACTAAGTTTTATAGGATATTGAAAAAATGATACATTAGATAGTACATTTGGAAATTTATCTGTACTTTGGTATTTGGGGCAGAAATCAATGGTTAATGGTGACCAGGTGTAGGGCTCCATCCATAATCTTCGATTTCCATTCTCGAAATAAATTTAATTAAAGTAAAATTTGCCACATCTACATATAAGAGGAAAATTTTTATTTAGGGGTTTAGATTATTAATTAAATAAATCCTAATGAGATTTCTCATTGTAATTCTGGCACATCTTGTGTGTCTGAGTCTCATTTAAAGTTTGATTGTGTTAGTGTTTGATTGATAAAGCCAATTAGGCTCCACCACGTGAAGAAGACGGGGCTGATGGGATTTGTCAATGTGATGTGATGGTGACCAAACTATGCATGATGATAAAATGAAAATAGGGATGGTGGGCCACGTAAGTGCGTGAGCACATCTTTAATTAATCGGGATCCTACGTGAGAATTGACCCATGGTGGTCCACCCACGGCCACCGTAGGTCTATCCGGACTCATATCTAATGGGCTTGGGAATTCTATGAATTTTGGCTCTTTGATGTTTGATAGAATTTTTAAATATTCAAATATAAAGGAGGATTAAGGAATTCCACACCTTTAGGTCATGTTTGGCAAAAGGCATGGCAGTGGAATCCTCTCTATTTTCCGCGTTTGTGAGGATTTTCCATGTTTGGTTGGGAGAGGATTTTAAGAGGAATGACATGAGTTTTCCTCTCATTTGATTATTTGCACAATCAGACCTCCCCACATCAGACCAAGTGATTCCTTGCAAGAGTGGAAAGGCGGAGCTACAGTATATGAACAGTGCCTGAGACGTTAATGTGGTATTGGCTGGTTTTTGCATTTTTAATGCATCTTTTGGGTTCCACAATCAAGATCTAAACCGTTAATAATGTTTAAAGAATCCAAAAAGGCTATGTCACAAAATTTCAGCCGTTGATTCATTTTAGATCTTGAGATATATGCAAAACTGTCCAAACCGTTAGATGACCAAATTCTGAAATCTGTTGGGCCAAAACCGGGATGGAGATCAGTCCATTCTTTTCAATTTTCTGGTTCCTGTGGGGCCCACGATCATGATCTGAACCGGTAGTTATATTTAGAAGGTCAAACACGGCTACTTGACCAAAGTTCAACCGTTGATCCTTACCATATCTTGAGATATTTGTAAAAACTTCCAAGTACTAAAACATTAATTTCTTATTTTTGTGGGCCCCCTTTGCATGATCTAAACCGTTCAAATTTTCTAGATGACCACAAACAACTTTGAGGTAAAAGTCGAGGTCTTAATTTTTCATGGATTTTGGAAATTTTTATAAAAATGTTTATTACCATTGGATCATACATTTTACAATTTGTAGGAATCCTCCCTCCATCCAAACATAAAACTCTCATTGGGAATCCCACTTAAGGATTGTGGCCTTCCTTGGAGATGGAGAGAATCCTCTAAAGGAGGATTCTTCATCATTTACCAAACATGCCCTTAGAGAATTTGTAGATACTCCAAAGTGGGTTTCTTTCATAAAAAAAAAAAAAAAAGGGCCTTAATGACTTGTGCCATGGATTTGGATTTTCCTCCATGCCGACATAATTAGGGACCATTTATTGAATATTGAAGCCCTAAAAATATAGGTGAGCCCAATTCATTTCCCGTAAAAAAATTTTACACGATAGCCTATAATTCAATAAAGTTTTAGACATATCCCAGAAATGAAGATATATCTCTACTTTGCTGATAGGGATCCGCATAAATCACCGGATAATGGTGTCTGGGCATGAAAAACCCAATTACTTATGCAAGTAAAAGCGTCCGAATGTAGAACTCCATTGATCTCCTGTGAGCTAGTGGAGACCTGCTCTCCTGCGAGCTAAAGCATCAGCAGGCCAGAAAAATTAAAAACCACTAAATATTATCCATGAGGAAATGGGAGGTCAGATATGAAAATCCACAAAAATGGATTTAAGTATGTGAGTTATTTCACAGGGAGCTGTTAAAATTAAATAACTACATCCGAAAAAAATGAGAAGTTAGATATGAAAATCCTCACAAATAATGATTTTCTCTTGCCCAATTCACCGGTGATTTACTATGGCCAAACATTATGGGTTTTCCACAACTGAAAATTTGATGATGAGTCTCCAAGGATTTGATTGCCTAACACCACTCCTTAAGGGTGAATGTGCGAAAATGATTATAATACCCAAGCAAGAAAAAAAAAAAAAAAAGACCATAAGATATCCTTCCTTTTGCAATTATCCTAGTCATTCAAATCATTTATCATTGGAAGATTTATATTAATATTTAGGGGTAATATGAAATTTGGTGGGCATTGCTGCCCTAACCTCACCCCTTTAATAATCCTTTTGTAGAGCTCATTTGACTTGACTTTCTAAGTATTTAATTCTAATGTAATCTAATACAAATAAACAGGTAAAATATTGCAGTCACAAAAATGCATTTTAAGAGCATTTCCGTAAAACGAATCTTAATCTTGACGGTAGGGATATAATCGGGTCGGTTCTGGTCAGAGTCCATGGTGGACTTGGAACCATAACCGTTAATGAGAAGGTAGAATCAAAATCGATTCCGTATATGGGATGGGTCTGGGTCTAGATCCGGGTTTACATAGAAAATAATATGGAAAAAATCTCATTTTTATGAGAGACTCTCGAAAATTGAGGTAACATGTTGGGTTTCAGGTCTACGGGTTGAAACCAAGGTGGAGCCGGACCCGGATCCGAACCCATTTACTGATCGGGGCCTAGCCCAAACCAATTTGTAATGATCCCCACCTTTGAGTAATTGGAGAATTGAGAACCATTTACATCACTACTTGGGCCCCTAAGGCAATTTACTAATTAGTAAAAGTAATGTAAGGCCTCCGTTTTTCAAGCAAGGGGTAACATCAAAAGTTTATATCTTCAAAGTTCCCTCCTTTTTTTTAAAAAAAAGTTCAAAAATGAACCTCCTCCCTCACAAAAAAAATACTAATTTTTTATACAAAAAGTCAAAATGACAAATCCACTAAAGACAAAACACCATCATACCCTCCTTATAATTTATTCTCTCTTGATTTGATGCTTTACATCACTTTTACTTTAAAAAAAGTAAGGTCTTATTAAAAAGTATAAAGCTTCAAAAAGGCCTTTATTTTTAGGATAGTCAAAAAGTTGGTCTCTTATTCTAAAATAGACAAAAATGTCTATTCATTTTATATAAAAAATAATAATCTTCACATTCCACAAAATGAAAAAAAAAATAAAAATCAACATGGTAGTTTTTAAATTTTTAACCTTTTGATAAGGCCACTCTTCTATTTTACAGATGAATTTCCAAACAGACTGGGTAAGGTCACTCTTCCATTGCCTAAGATTATCACCTCACATTTTATGGAGTATGACTGCCTCTGGGCACGGTTGTAGGACCCACCTGTAATGCGCCTGGTGGTGCTCATCCATTATGCTGTCCGACTCTATGGATAGTACCCATTATGCTTGTGATACGATCGAAATAGTAATTGTGGGCCACTCAGGGGCATTTATTTCAACCATTCACACTGACCAAGAACTCTTTTCTTGATACTAGTAAGCCCTGCACGTGCAAGGCACGTGCAGAGTTCGAAGAATGATATAAGGAAAAATTCAGGTGACATTGGTGTTAATTGCTTTACAAATGAGCAAATCGTTGTTGGATTGAAACACTTGATAGGTGTTATGTATGATGTAACTCAAGTAAAAGCTTGACATAAGAAGTGTGTTCCAGTATTATCTCAAGCACCAATCAAAACCACCTTGTGAAACATCAGTCCACAATTCCATTTCTTATTAACAACAAAGTTTATCAATGTAACATGCATAAAAAAGTACATACCATTTCAAAAAAGAAAAAAAAAAGAAGAGAAAATAAATATCACCAAGAACAAGTGACAAAAACATGGCATGCCTGCTTTCAATGTTCTTGTCAAATTTTGCTTCACGGACTCCTTTGATTTGTCAAAAAGGGGAAACCAAAAATCGTCAACAACCATTAAAAAAAAAGATCATATATTAATCATTATAGGTCCTAAAGAGATGGCATTTCATTACTTTGAAAACCAACAGTTTTTGAGAAATCCAAAACAAGCATGAGATGACAAAGAGACCACATTGAATGCATTTGCATTGCTTTTATACATTTAAAAAAAAAAAAAAGGAAAACCAGAAGTTTTCAATAACTATTAAAAATAAGTTCAATCCATTAACCTATAGCCCCTTATTTATTCGTAACACAACTCAAAGATCATTTTTTATATCGAGCATTCAAATTGAACAAAAAAAAGATGAACAAAAAATTCACATAAGCTTTGATTTCCACCATGCCTTTGACAAGAGATAATATAAGTAGCTGTTGAAATTATCAAGAAAGACCTAAAATCAAATAACCACTGGAAAAACCAAGATCCCTTTTGCATATAATAATAAAGAATAAAGAAACGTAAATAGAAGAGATTTTCAAGGAAGAAAATCCAACTCAAGAATAAAAAGAATAATGCCAACCTATATGCAAATAACACAGAAAGAAGACATTAGTAGCACTTAATCACTTGACAAAGCAGATACTATGCAGTAAGAGCTGTTAGCTAGTGCATGCTCTGAGGACACACACTTCAAATACTCACCTAGTAAGGGATTGTATATGCCAACCATGTTCACATGACGAGAGTTGGGCAGGTAATCAACCAAATGGTCCACCTATACATACTGTACTTGGTCGATGACAAACTGGTTCAAAAAAGTAGGAACAAGTTGCAACTACATCCTGTGAAGAAACAAGATGTTTAGTAATATCACATGGACATTAAAATGATATTATAGAGATTTTTTTTTCTAAAACTGAAATATTTCTAATAGTGAAAGCCTCAAAGCACCACTAAGATTTTGAGTGGAAATGTAATCGCATAGACCCATCACAACTAACATCATTTTTACATGAAATTTTACAAAGAGGAATCTCTTTCACCAAATAGGAAAACAGATGCCATTAGAAGTAACCCATATCAAAATTCCCACACACCTCAATATCATGGATCCATTTCAAAATCATTGCCAGTATGAGAAAGTTGATAACAAGTCTATACAAATGGGAAAAAAAAAGCCCACATTCAATTAAAAAAATTCAAAGTAGGAAACCTGGCATCGCCCCATCTAAAAGCTCTTAATTGATTGAAGTGACTTTTTCTTCGTTTATCTTAATTGGGTGTTTTGATTTTGGTTTTTTATTGTTGTTTTGGAATGACAAGACAATAGAATATATTTGATCCAATTGCACTGTGTTTTGAAAGAATTAAATCCACTTAATTCTATGTGTATCATTGATTTCTGAAGCGGTCAAACAGTCAATGACAGGATCATGGTCATATGCATCTATATTTATTATCAACGAAGGACTCCTGCCTAACACATTGATGAAGGCTTGGATCTTGTAGCCATATGCTGAAGAGGAGGTGGTGACAGCGGCAATGATCCACCTCTCAAAGTTGTCTTCACAAGAGGAAGAAGATGTCAAAGGCAACTTAGCAAAATTGATGAGATATAATAAACAACATAGCACAGTTTACTATTTATGAGCAATAACGTCAGAAAAAATTGACAAGGTCCAAATTAGAGTTCCATAAACCACGATTTATCAGAATTTGATTTTGTGGGTATTGGAGTGAATAGGGTTGGTATTCTTGACTTCTTATGAGTCTCTTTTTGTATAATGGGAGGAGCATCGGATGGCTAATGGGCCAAGTCTTTAAATGTTTTTTTCAGGTGTTAAATAACGTTTAAGGTTACAATTTCCAAGATGCATAAGAGCAGGTCTTTGATATTTTTTTGTGTGAAGATGTTAAATTTTACAGTTTAAAAAAATGTCGAACAAAACCTACTCCAAGTTGTGAAATCAAGTTCATAATAAAATAAAAATGTGGTTCTAGAGCAAGTGTTATAACTAATGTTTTATGAAAGCGGCAATTTCCAGAAAATGAGCCCACAATGCCTCCATGCATAAACCTGAAATATTTCATTTCAATAGAATTACAAATTAAGAAAATTGGAAAAAAAAACTGCCCGTTAGGCATATAGCTCACCGCAGCAATTATTTCTCTCGTATCATTGAAGTATTGAGAATTATTATTCCAAGAAGGGGGCATTTTAGGAATCCCTTACCAACGAGATGGACCGCTGAGTAGGTTGGCATTAGTCGATCCAACAGCTTTGCCTCCATCTTTAAGCATCTCCTATACTTCATATGTGTTGTGAACCTAAGATTCAACAAGTTTGTGCCTCCAATGACCATACAAACGTATCTTAAGCTTAGATTCTAGAAATTCTTCAAAGCCAGATAAAGAAGACCAAACCATTTCTTTCTTTTTCTTCTTTTCATTTCTACATCGAAACAACTAAACTTTCTTCTATTAAAAAGGTGAAGGCTGAAAATGCTACAATTAAAATAAATTAAAAATAAATGTGCTAGTATAGCAAACAAGTTTGCAAAAAGAAAGTCGGTCAGCTCATCAACACATAGGCCACACTTGTAAGTTAAATGTGGACTATTAATCGGTATCTCATTGCAAAGCAAATTTCTTTTTCTATGCACTGATGTCTTCCTCTAAGAATCTAAACTACTTAACCAATCAAGAAGTTGCAGAAATACCCAATCCAACATAATATGATATATTTTTTTTAACAAACAACATAATATGATATAATCCAACATAATTAAAAAATCAACAAAATCACTAATCTAAAATACCTGAGAATGAAAACAATTGCAGCTCTGGTTCATGCCTAGTTCGTGTTCCAGTTGGGAGCAGGAATTGGAGAAGATCCAATATACTGCTTGATCAAAGGAGAACTTCATCTTGTAATTGTCTCTACACAAATATCTAAAATTTATATGTGGACAAGAGATGTGTTTCAAAATATTGCAAGGGCATCAAAGAAGGTCATTATCATCACCTAGTGAAGTAAGGGTAAACAGATGATATGGATAAAGATACAAGGCAACTCATATAAAGATTTGGTGAAAAGTAGGAAGTACATATTAAAAAATCGAGAAAATTAGAATCAACTGGACAACAAACTGAGGGAAAGTGAGTTACAACTGAGAAGATTAAAATTTTATAAGGTGCATAAACAATAAAATAATATATCAATGAAAAACAAATGAGATTTTGCCCTAAGTTAGCATTGGGCTTCCACTATGAACATCATCAATTTGGTAGACAGTGACTGGCTTTGGTGATATACAATTAACTATAAATAATTTAATGTGTACCTGAGATATAAATTGTCTTTGCACAGATTCAATCAACTATTACTTTGAGGGATGAAAGTTCAATTCATCCTTATCACTGAGTAACGGGGCATAAGTAAAGAAAAAAAATTGACAACTATATATAAATAACACCACCAAAGATTGAACATTCTATAATTCAATAATAATTTCAGTGGGCTAATAAACTCCTTAACATGAGCGTTGATTTGGTGGCTACTTGTTTTCTTGGTGCAATTATACAAATCATAAGAACTAAAAAAACTCATCCAACCTTAATGATTGGAACAGCTAAAAGAAAAGTCATTCAACAACACTACTTACAAATTTAAAATGGCTCCAATATCGCCTCAAAGAAGCTATCTCCAAGTTCCTCAAAATCACAGTCTGCAGGGCATTTAAAATTTTAACACAATTAATTAAATCAGGAAAAATCAAACATGTTGTACTGACATTCCCAAGTAATTCATTGAAGAAGTCCAATCAATTGCATGTAGATGACACTTTAAGTCCAACTGAAAATAATGTAAATACAATCTAAAGTCCAGTCTCTCAGTATGCCAATAAGGGATGCTAATTACAATTTATTCATTTCATCTAGTAACACTAATTAGATTTCAATCCAATTCAATTGGCATTCGAAATTTCAAATTGAGCCTGAAATAATGAGATGCAATACTAACAATAAGTACAGGAAATGACAAAAGATTAAATATAAACCTTTTTCTAAAAAAGGCAGTTTTTTTTTTTTTTTTTTTGGAATTTTGAATGCACAATGTAAAACTATGGAGATCTGATCAGTTAACAATCCAATTTTAGACTTTAGCTACATACTCTTCATCTTATGCCTTAAAGGCTTAAACCGATAGCATCTATAGTACTATCATATTTGAGAAGTTTTAACAACAACTATACATAGTAGAGGAAAACAGATTCTAGAGTTCCGATTATCTAGGTGGACTACCATCAACTTGAGCAAAAGCAGTTTTATTTTTTAGCTTCCTTTGTTACAAAGCATGGAGGTTTTGAAGAGGATGCTGGTTGGATCATCTCCTTCACTCATTATGAAGATACAAATATATCTCAAGTAAATTCAATTTTCATTAGCTCAGCCTCATCTCAATGCTATACACCAACATCTATGAAAAATCCAAGAGTTGTTCAATAACCGCTAAATTAAATTCTTGGAGCTTGATTGTGACTAAAAATGTAGAAAACCTTATCTTCTGTAATTCACATAAAGAAGTTACAGAGGCATATTGGGACCACACCCTATCTCATAATCCATTATAAAATCAGATAAAAAAACACTTGAAAAACTAACAAAGATATTTACACGAGAAAGTTTTTTTTTTTTATCAGATTATGGTATTAAAAAAATTAAAAATGGAATGGATGTCGAGATAAAAATTAATACAACAGTTGAATTATTCAAAATAATTTTAACAGTAATATGTACTAATTTATATTTTAAGTTTTTTCTGGTCTTGGGAGAAAAGCCTTTTTATATTAGCTCTTAAGAATTGAATTAAATTAGTGAATCTGGCATAGGAAATGGCTTAATTTAGTAGTAGGGTGTGAAAGGATTGAGGTTCAGCTCATTGGAATCGTCATGGGCGAGCATGTTCCATGAAAAAAAAGACTATAAATAAAATCCTAAATTGATTTTCCCATTCAAATCAGTAAATAAAAATCCGTTTAAAATGAGTCTTATTTTAGTCTCTTGACATCAAAAGAGAAACCATTAATTGACTAAAAAGCAGAGTAGCTTAACTCCCCTGTAGAGGTCAAATCATCAACTCAGCCAAGTTTCAGTAACGTAAACAAGTTATAAGAATACCATTACCAAGTAAGCAATCAAACAGTGATAGAAAGTTCCGTAATAAAAACATAAAATCGATTCCACCATTCAAATGCAGCTTTGTTCAAAGACTCTACCACCTGACGCTAAAACCAGATTCATTTTTTGGTCTCTGGACTTGTAGAAATCCATAAAAGACATCACTTGTACTTGCGAATCAGTTTGCTGGTAATTTTAGTGTAGGAGGATGAGACGGCAGGACCAAACAAATCCTAAATAAAATAGCTTGAAGATTTGGATTATCTAACGCTTGTCCAAGACGTAGATGGGCCTTTGAGTTTGAGAGGAGAAAGAAACAAACACCAAGAAATCCTTAAAAACATAAGGCAGAAATTATTAAAAAAAAAAAAACCAATCATTCAAATGGAACATAAATCCCAATGATAACATAAGCCCATGAACTCCATTGAATTAGAAAAAGAGAAGAAGAGAGTCAGGAAAATAATAGCATCTAAACCAAAATGAAGCCATAATCTTGCAAACCTGGGCACAAATTGAGAGCTCTTGGAGTTCTTTCACAACAACTTGGAAGGGTCGCAAGAGCGGGATCTGGTTATTTATTTTTTTTAAAGGAAGTGGAGAAGAGAAACGAAGAATGGAGAAGACAAACGAACCGCCGTGAGGTTGGATTTGGTGCAGAAAAGAACGGGAATGAGGAACGATGAGAAAAGGGCTTCATCAAAGTCTCCAGCTGGCCCATAAATAGATGTCTATAAAAGGCAGAAACACTTGCATCCAGTGGACCCCACAAGCAAGTGGGCCATAGTGGTGTAGAGAAATCGGCAAGCAGCACACTTCTTCTCTTTTATCTATGGGTAATAGATACATGGGAAAGTGATAAGCTCAAATCATAGGTCCACTCTTTTTTTAGACGAAAAGTATGAGTATAAATGTTGCCTTCACAAAGAAGTCAAAAATAAGAAACTTCAAGGGGGGGTTGGGTTTTGGGTTTTACTCTCCCCGGGGGGCGGTTTTTGGTTTTACTCTCCCCGCGCTACAATAGAAGACAAATAAAAAAAATTTTTTTTTTTTTCTAAACTATCCCTCTTCCATCTCCATCTCTCTCTCTTCCTCCACCCTCTTCCCTCCATCTCCCCACCTCGCACACCCTCCTAGTCACCGACGGGGAGGTTGAACAGCTGGCTGCGGCAGCTTCCATTTCTGACAAACTACTATCCTTAGTTCTTCCGGTGGTTTGCCTGGATTTCTTCTTTTTCTTCGTTTCAGCGTCTTCTGGCGACACAACTACAATTTATTTTAAAATAAAGATAAAAAATACAACTCAATGGACCCAAAGTTTTGTCTAACCCATCAATTAATTAACACAATAAAAACCTAACACTTGCCAAGTTACACCGAAGTTTTTAAGATCAATATAATATAATTGTATGGAATTAGAGCAAATCATTTCTAATTTTTTTGGGAGCGGCCCTAAATCGTTCCAAATTAGAAAATTGAGAACGAATTTGAACCATTCAAAAAATTAAATTGAGGAATGATTTTTCTGTTCAAAATAACATAATGGGAATTTAAAATAATTTATAACTGTAAATACATGATCTAGTAGAGTCCACCACATGAATGGCCATTAGATATATAATCATTCAATAGTAAACATGTGTAAATGAGTACACGACGTTAAGAAAGCTTGGCTCTTGAAAAGAGGAATCGGGCCCCCCACCCACCGTGTGTAATTGAGTACGCAACACATTAACACAGCTGGCCCTTGAAAAGAGGAATCAAAACCCCACCCACCCACCTCGCTCTTCAAAAGAGGAAGAAAAAAACACCCCTTGAGCACACACATGACACAACATTCAAAAAGCTTGGCTGAAAAAAAAAAAAAAACCCCCCGCCCGCCCCACGGATGTGAAAAAAAAAAACCGCCGTCTCGCCGATCATGATTTGTTTTTTGATGCTTATAGCAAATCTTGAAAATGATGTTTAGAATAAAGCCGACATTCACAAAAATGATAGAAAAAACTAAAGCCGGCATATATAGACACTATTTACCTGCATTTTTCACATGTATCTGATCTAATGGTCAATATTATTTTGATTAACCTAACATATGGGTTAATGTGTGCCAATGGATAGAAACAAGATTCAATTGACTTCATTGACGAAAATCCAGAACGAAAAATGATTAATTTACATTTTTATAAATGTTATCTGAACCAAAAAGATTATTGTTGCTGCTAATCATGATCTATGCATGTAAACATAGTCCGAACAGCTACAGGCACTATAAGGGTTCGAATATTACCCAAGTGTACTAATCATGTAAGGATTCAATTCCACCATTGTACATGGGACAAATTAAACCAACAAAGTACGCGGGAATTGAGGGATCAAGGACTAGTTATTCATAAAAGTCTTCCATTGAAATTTTTTTTGTAAATTAAACCAACAAAGTAGGCTGGAATTGAGGGATCGAGGACTAGTTATTCATAGAAGTCTTCCATTGAACTTTTTTTTGTTTATTCTTTTATTATATCTTTTAAAACTGATGCACCGACCTACACACATATCGAAGTCTATTTTCGCTTGGGTCTTCACCTACCGCCCATCAGTGCGAAGCCTTTCTTTTTTTTTTCCCCTGCTTGAACAAGAGATTATATTAATAGGAAGAAAAGGGAGTTACAAAAGTAGGCCTTAGAGATCTAGATTCATTACAAAACATACTTTCCAACGTAGGAGTCTCCTGCAAAAAGACTGCAGCTTCAGTAGTAGAGTCGACATTACTATTCCTCAAAACAGATGCAGTGTGTACCAGGGAAGCCTATTTTACTGGGCCTTAAGCCTTGACCTTCTACCAAATGCAGGACTTTTTAATCGGGTATTCACTGCTGTCATCAGTCCCAAGCTTTTTTTATTCGGTCTTCACCTTGGGCTCTGTGCAACGTCTTTTTTACCAGAAAAAAACATAGAGCTTGTGTCTTATTCTCAAAAAAAGTACATGAAGATTTAAATCTTTAAAAAAGTACATAAATTTTTTATAATTCTTTCAATTAAATCTTCTCCATAAAATATTTTAAAAAATAAAAAAAATACTCTTATGTCATTTTTCAATTTTTTTTTCTTTAATAATTCATTTAAGAAAAATGATTAAGTCCAACCTAAATGACTTAGTGGGACCCACTTCAACTAATTAAAATGGTGGGTTCTGGGGAGGAAAAAGGGTAATAACGAATCATTTTTCTTAAATCCAACCAAAATGACCTACTGGGTCCCACTTCAACAAATCAAAATGGCAGATTTTGTGGAGGAAAAAGTTAAATAAAAGACGAGAATCTATAAAAAGGGAAGGATATTTTTATCATTTTTAAAAAGATTTTATGGAAAAGACTTGTTAGGAAAAGTTGTGCAAAACCTTTTTACTTTTTTTTTTTTTTTGAGATATTTAGATTTTCATGTATTTTTTTAGAAGGAAAAAATACCAGAAAAACCCCGATAGGATTCTATAGGACTAACGAGGACCCAATAGCATATTGAAGATGGGGAGGGGTCTTTTGACATTTTTTGTAAGTTGGTCGATATCGACCATTCTATAGTGTTCATTTTGATCCCTTCTCTTTCTTTCTCCCTTGTCCTTCCCGCACCCGCCTGTACTGCATTTCCTATCCCCATACTGCGCCTGCACCACTGCACTGCACGCCCAGCCATCTCCTTCTTCCTTCTTCCTTCTTCCTTTTTTCTTTTCTTTCCTTTCTTTCTCCCATCCTTTCCTTCTCCCTCTCCATCTTGTCTTCCTTCCTCCCTTCTCCCCATGCACTCATTGACACGCCGTCACTGCGCCCGCACCATTTTCACTCCTACAGCAACACCACGCTCGTAACCCCACGACACCCACTTGGACTCACAGGCCACTCGAATTGCCTCCCCACACTGGCACTCCACCTTCGCATACTACACAGCTCCATACACTCGCTTACTGCCCCCACCCTAAGACACTTAGAAACTCTTCTTCTGACCCGAGTCCAAAGCCACTCAAGGCTGACCCCATTTCCATACAAATCCTTGCATAAACAAATAAATATGTTCAGGAAACAGTTCTCTTCGCCTCACGTCATCTCTCTCTCGCCTCTCACTCTTGGTACTCTTTCAGTTGTTTTGTCGAACATCTGATCTGCGTTCTTCTTGCTCTCCTGCAGAAGAGAGAAAATCATTTTTTCTTCTTCTTAGCTCTAATAGTTGATATCGACCAATCTGTTGGTCAGATTTTTTCCAACTGGTAACTGTTTTATTCATTGAACACAACAGAATGGTCGATATCGACCATTACTGCTTCCTCGTAATGGTTGGGAGTGCAAATGAAATTGAGGGTCAGGGTTTTGACGTTTTAAAATTCAGGCTGGATGCAGGTTGACATTTACAACCAGATTAATACTGTGAAAGTGAGTGGGGAACTTACTGCATTTAGGCTATTGGCATTGGATATAAATTCAATCGGTCTATCTTCTGAGGATTATAAATCGCATCGGTTTTTTGAAGCTATAAAAAAGCCCTGTTACAAACGCCAAAATACCCTAAAACTCTTAAGCCTGGATTCTGGCTGGCCTAGATGAACTGATCCAATTAACCAAAAACACGAGATATAACCCATGTTCACAAGGTGTTGTGAAAGAACTGCACAATTGAAATACCTTACATTGATGAACAGTATAAATACTAAACTTATTTCAAAGGTTGTTACAAAGGACCAAGCAATGAGAACATGTCAAAGTAAATGAGGTGTTTGAATCTAATAAAGCAATGAAAAATTGCTTGTCCAAGAAGGGGTTGGTTGCATGATTACCAGTAACTTGAAAACCAACAAAAGCTCCACAAGCGCAACCAGTAACTGCTTAAAAGTTCACTCAAAATTCCTATCATATTTATGAGGCCCACTAATCTCACAGAGGGTTTGATGGATGGAATGCTTCTCTTCTAAACACAACAGAGAGAAACTTAACTCTTGCTATTATCATCATCTATAATAAATATTTATCATATAAAAAATATTAGACCTACTAGTTGAATTTGATGGGTTTGAAATTCCGTCTATATAATTTGGGTTCGATCAATAATTTCATAATGAGTCCTAGCCAAATTGAGACCCTGCCAAATTTTGGTGTCACCTGTGTCATGCCTACAATAAATAATATATGTATTATTTTAGTATCTGAAATTAATGATATATTAGATCTACATTATACATATTTAAAAGGTTAATATAATAAATAATATATAGGGTTATATTCAGAGAAAAATAAAGCTCTTTTATAAACCTACTTGGATGCATGCGAGTCATGGTAGAGCAGTGTAATGAAAATGTGGATATGATTTTAAGTAAAAAGAAAAGGAAAGTCAATCTCGTTCAATTGGGTTCATGTAAAAATTGGTTGGGCTCTAAGATGGCCTGGATACTCCACGTCATAACCTGTTTAATCAGACTCAACCTGTTTAAGCTTTGGGGTGAGTCTAATTATCTTATTTTAAACAATAGGGCCGCATTTGAGTTTGGTTGCCAGCATAAAAAAATACATTTTTAGTACTAAAATATCAAAATATTATCTAATGTGTTATCTAATATCACCACAAGTTCTTATTGCGATGAAAAACGTGTTATCTAATATCACTACAAGTACTTATTAAAATAAGACATTATGAAAAATAAAAATGACTGAAAATAATAATAATAATAAAGCGATCGAGTGGCTAGCTGCATGTCTACATTGAATACACAACCCTTACATTTATATGGGTTGTTAGCACATGTATTTCACATGATTACAAACATAAATGTATATGCATGCTACCACTCAGCAATGTTAAGAGAGGGCCTTTTTGTATTTTGTAAGATAAGTAAGAATAAATTAACTTCCCTCAAAACAGTGCAGGGAAAACCCTTTGTACAAAAGAAGAGCTTTTCATTGGTTTTGGAAGCCTGAATTACAGACCAATGTCCGTGATCTAATCATCATATAATACCAAAACATCAATACGACTTGCTTATGGAAATATTTCTCAGGATATGAATTGTCCACAAATATTTCATCTCATCAGAACTCTCCATGACTAAATGATGGGCCACACTTGAAGATAATCAAGTCATTAGGATTACATCCATGGTCAATATAATTTTCTCACATATAGAAGGTAGAAATAGAGAATCATTTAAGTTTCAAACAAATAAATAAGAACAAACCAAAGATAAACAAGCAAGATCCACTTAGTACAATTACACCAGTAAATTCATAGTTAAAACCAAAGCCAAATAAAGCCACTCAGAAAACACAGCCATAAGTTCAAACAACATCATAAGGACTTTTTTTTTTTTTTTTTAAACTCCATGAATTACCCATACCAATAAGAAGTTGCAAAGATCCCTACTATTCTTTATCTGACTCCAACTATTCACACCTGCAAAGAGAAAAATCATTAGTGCTCCTAAATTTGGGAAAAAACTCAAACATGTAGCTTGCCAACTATAAACCAAGCCAAGGAGTGGAGAGTCAGGTAAGCTTATATTTGAACTGTAAATATATGCATGTAGACAAAGTGGAATTCTTGTGACCCTGTCAAGCCACCCAAGCTATGCCAATTGTAGGGTAGTGCTAAGGACCAAGTGTTAAAACATTGGAAGAAATAATTTAAATCAGCCAATAATATCAAAATTTTGACTCGCTAAATCATGGATTTGGCAAAAAAGAATTTACGGAATTGGCATGATACATGTATTGCATGTGTATTGGCTGATATACCGGCTATTAAGATCACAATCATACCCTTTTAGAAAGACTTTTAGGACAATATTTATTGATTTGTCAAATTTACTTTTTCTTAAATTTAGATTGATACTAATTGGATAGTAAATGATCTTTTTATTATTGGTTGTAATTTTTGTATAAATATATGAGTTTCATTAGCATCCCACTCATTAAGGACCTGTTTGTTTGCACGGAATACATGAATACAGGTGCTCATGCCATAAGTATTTAAAAATGAAGCTCCAAGGTGAATATACAAAAATGACCATCAAAGAACCTCTCCTTTGATTGGAAGTGAATCAACATATGATGAGAAATCTATACACAGTCATCACAAGTAATTCAAGTCATAGGAAAGGCAAGGTCCTATCTACATTGCAACCTTATATCCTTCGCCCCTCACCTCATATCATTTACATTTCACTTCTTGAAAAACCATTTGGTGGAACTCATATGACCTTGAATATTCACTTTCTGTGTATTCTAAAGCAAACAAACAAGCCTTAAGAGAAGAAAAAAAGATTATTTACAAAGAAATCTTTGCTGCTTTTACCAGGAAAGATGTTAGCTTGGGGTTTGGAGACACAAAAAATGGGTGTGCAGTAGCTCAAGCATTCTGAGTTTTTAAGTGAGCGAGGACTTTACCCACTAGGCCATGATCTACGTCATATGAGTAATTTATTGTAGTTTAAATAACAATAATCGTTGGAAAGTTCTCCTATTATCAATTTTTAATAGTGTAAGTGCAAAAACTGTAACTCACAAGATTAGGGGGTGCCTTAAAGGACTTAACCAAATGGCTGTCGAGAGCTGGCCGGTGTTAGCTCGCGGGACCTGAAAGGGAAGAGAGAAAAGGTCAAAGGACCCTGGCTGTGGACAGCACAGGGCTCTCCGATGCCTCTGTTAGTTCTGGTGTCCAGTTCAGCGTGGGGAAGAAGGCAAAATGCATGTATGCTCCCTCATGCGTACCTGTTTTTGGTTCCATTCATCTATATATAGGGATCCCTGGATATTTTATCTTGGGCATGATGATCCGAGTACCGCTGAGGTAACCAGCCCATCGAGCAATAAATGAAGGTCCATCACAGCCCACAAAGCATTAATTGTCAGTCCGATCAGCCCATGTAGCATTAAATGCCAGTCACATTAGGCCTGATCCTGTCTGGACTCAATGGCAGGCGGAGATCTCACCGGATCCTTTCTTGGGCCTCCCCCTGATGGGGCCGTGACCGTCGGATGCTGCTGTCAGAGGGATGGACGGCCAGGATGACACCTGGGGGCAAAAGGTGTCCTAGGTATGCGCTCCGGTCGGCGGCCTTCAGAGTCGCAGCCGGGACGCATGCCTGGGCCGGGCTCGAAGATGAGGTCGGCCTCAGCCGAACCGAGGCCCCATATGACCTCGGCTCACGCCCTGACACCGTAGCCGGGATGCTTTCAACCGGACTGAGGGCCAAAACATAAACTGAGCATAATCTTGGGGCGATTAGGAATCTCCCCACACAATAGCCCCCTAGCTTGCGGCTCCTCTGGGATCTCGGGATCCCGAACTCAGCGGAGACGGAAGCTATGAAAACGCTGTCGCTGTTAGAGATCTTGCGCTGGCAACAGCTGGCGTCAAGTTCTCTCCAAATTTCTTTTCCCGCTCAAGGCAATAAATGCAGCGCGTCAATCAGGGAGGAGTGGGACAGGCGACGCCACGCGTCCCCATCTGGTCGACAGGGCCGCCGGATAGGGGGTGCGTAGAGCTGCCCGATGCGACGTTTCGAATTTCGAAAACGGCGCTTGGGGCAGAGCGACGCTCCCATCGATACATAAGTCCTCGTCGTCTTCTCCTTCTCATTTTTTGTATTCTGAGAACTGGTCCAGAAGCCCTCTGCCGCTGAACAGATCGCTGCGACGTGAACTCGAGGGTTTCCCGGTTGTGTTTTCCGAGCGTGAGCTTCTCCCTTTCTTTAGATCTCCTTCTAGGCCTTCTGTCTTTCTTTCTTCTATCCACACATGGGGATTTACAGTCACTGGGTAGAGAACGATACCTCCATAGATGGACTTAGGATGGCGTACAAAATACCGGACGATGTACTGATCAGGCGAGCGGACCCTGCAGACCATGCACTCCGCTCGTACTCGGGGGGTTGGATGCCCTTCCCGTTGATCGCCATTGTAGAGGGCGGAGTTAGGTTCCCCCTAGACCCACTCCTCAGGGCCTGCCTCAGCACCTGGGCCCTCAGTCCGTGTCAGCTGTCGCCCAACGGTTACAAAGTTATCATGGGCACAGCCGTGTTGAACAAAAGCCTAGGTATTGGCCTCGGTGTCCACGACATCGAAGATGTCTATGACATATGTAAGTCCAAGGAGGATGGCTATTACCTCCGAGTCCGGCCCCGGTGCACAGCCTTCGTCACAGCACTCGAGGACTCTAGCAAATACGCCGGAGACGACCTCGTGTGCGTCTCGGGGAATTGGGAGTTCGGCGCCGAGGAGGATAGGGTGCACAGGGTACCGCGTCATCCTGGGGTCGTCCCAAGTAATCCCCTTAGCCTATTATTGCTAATCTCATTTTCTTCTCTGCCTTGGTGCTTGCTGGATTGACGTCCCTTTGATTCATTTTGCAGCTGCTCGCGAAAGGAGGCAACAGGCCAGGCGGGACGGCTGGAGAAAGAACGAGGAGTGGTACCAGGCCATCAGGAGGTGCACCGAGTTCTCCAACAGATCGGCCTGGGCTCTACTAGGCTACGCGCCAAGGTACAGGGGCTACAACAAAAGGTCCACGCTGCTCGATCCGCTACCTCGGGGAGAGGACCCGGGGGCCAGCAACCCCCTTGTTGACGGCCGTCAGGAGGCGGTGTTTGAAGAGGGTGGCCCCTCCGGAGCCGCTGCCGGTGCTGAGGCATCGCCTGAACAGCAACCCTCCCCCGAGCCGCAGTCAAGCGACACTCCTTTGGTGAGGAGAGCGCGGCGTCCCCGCACCGATTCAGGAGAAATGTCGCGGGTCCCGGCATTCGTGGATCTGGAGGCGTTGGCGCTCGGGAGCGAAGACGAGTCTCCTCCGCAGGAAATGAGGGACTTTGCAGGGCGTTCAGCCCCCAGTCCTCCTGAACCCACCCCGGTCGAGCAGGAACTACTGACTCCGGATCCGGGCCCAGGAACCCGGCAGTCACCCGAGGTCGAGCCCAACGTAGGTCCCTCGAGGAAAAGACCGAGGGAGGACGAGGGGAGCTCGAGGCAGGCGCCGCGGCCGCGGTCAGCCGAACCGGCGATCTGGGGCGCCGAGTTTCCTTCTTGAGTCGGGGAGGCCAATGACGGTGGAGGACTACATCCACAAGAGGCCAGACGCCCATGTGCTCGAGGCGCTCAGCCATGCTTGCGCGCTCCCGCGCGACATGAAGCGGCTGGAAAAGATGAGCGACCCGAAATTAATGATGTCGCTGTTGCACTCTTGCTTTCAGGTAATTTTCTTGACTGCTTGCCATTTCTTTTACATTGGTATTCCGTCTCGGCCACTAATCTTTCCATCTGGTTTCTTCTGGCAGACGCTGCAAAAGTCCATGGCATTCATCGACAGATTTAATAAGCAAGGTCCCTTGGTGGATAGCCTCACTGAGGAGAAACAGAGGCTTGAAGAGGCTTTAGGAGCCAGCACTTCAAGGGTAGACCAGCTGGAGGCACTTCAGGGCGATCTACAAGCGAGGCTCGGGGAGGCGACAGAACAAATCGAGAGTGAAAGGAAGAAGAACGCCGACCTCGAAGCCTTGGTGGAGAGCCTGAGGGGCGACCTTGAGGCGGAGTCAAAGCGGGCGGACGAAGCGGCAGCCAGGGTCAAGTCCGAGAGCGAGGCCGCTTTCCAGGATGCGGCCACCCAAGCGACCGTTTACTACGGCGCTAAGGTGTTCCGCGTCCGCGACAAGACGTGGCTCAAGGCATGGCGTGCCGCCTTGAGGGAGGCGGGAGTCTCAGAGGACCATCCCTCTTTTGTAAACCCGCCGAGCTGCCCTGGCCCGTCGGCCCCGGACAACACGGTCATCATCGAGCGCACGGCCGTCGCCCCCAGCGGCCCAGACCCACGGGAAGCTCCAGCCGATGTCCCCAGTAGCTCGACTTCGCCGGAATTCTAAAGCCTTCAGTGCCTCTGTTTTGCTTCTCCACCTTTCCCTTTTCTTTTTTTTTTTTTAAACCGTGTAATTCGTGCTTCAAAATGTAAATTTCCAGTGATCAATGAATTGAATTTTTTTATCATTCTTCATTCCACTTTGTTTGCATGCTTGATTTCGCCACAATGCTTGTGTTTATCTTTTAACAAAGCCATAACGGGTAATTAAAGAGCTAATGACATTATTCGACGCCGAGGTCTCCAAGGTATTGTGGACTCGTGCCGAGGTGGTGCATAGGCCAGCCTCTAGGCAATCGTAGTGCCCCTTAGGCTTCATGCCGGGGTGGTCCGTAGACCGACCTCTAGGCAATCGTAGTGCCCCTTAGGCTTCATGCCGGGGTGGTCCGTGGACCGACCTCTAGGCAATCGTAGTGCCCCTTAGGCTTCATGCCGGGGTGGTCCGTGGACCGACCTCTAGGCAATCGTAGCGCGGTCATCGTCATCGGGTCGCAGACGTCTGTTCCCGAATTGATACTGGCGAAAGAACGAGAACTGTAATTCTTTTCATTAATCATCGAATAACCTGAGTACATAATCAAAAGTAGAACTTTTTGAGGTGTGACGCATTCCACGGTCGCGGTAACTGTCGACCGTCCATATCTGCAAGCTTGTAGGCTGACTGCCCAGCAATAGCTACTACCTTGAATGGTCCATGCCAGTTCGGCGCCAGCTTGCCTTGGCCTGGATCTCGATCACCTGGGAGTGTTTTCTTCAGGACTAATTCTCCAACTGAGAACCTTCTTTCCCTGACCCTTCGGTTATAACCTTTGGCCAGTCGCTGCTGATAGTCAGCCAGCCTGACGGTTGCTAATTCTCTGCGTTCATCGGCGAGATCCAACTCCCGGGCAATGTTCGTGTCATTCTGGCCTTGGTCAAAGAGTTCCGACCTCAAGGTCGGGAGGCCGACCTCAAGAGGGATGACCGCCTCCATCCCATACGCAAGGGAAAACGGGGTTGCCGAAGTGGAACGCCTTGGGGTCGTTCTGTAGGCCCATAAAACACTTGGAAGTTCTTCTACCCATCTCCCTTTCGCCTGGTCTAATCGCTTCTTCAACCCGTCGAGTACCACCTTATTGGAGATCTCTGCTTGGCCATTGCTTTGCGGGTATGCTGGGGTGGAATAGTGGTTTTTGATGCCGAGTTCCTTGGAGAAGTTTTTGAAAGTAGCAGAATCAAACTGGGTGCCGTTATCCGAGACCAGGACTCGCGGGATGCCGAATCTGGTGATGATGTTCCTCCAAACGAAATTCTTCGTATCCCGCTCGGTGATGGAAGACAGCGATTCTGCTTCTATCCATTTTGTGAAATAATCGGTCGCCACTATCAACCATCTTTTATTTCCCGCAGCTCGGTGGAGTGGTCCCACGATGTCCAGCCCCCACTGAGCGAAGGGCCATGGACTAGAGAGCGGGCTCAGGTCGTGTGCTGGCTGATGGAGAGAATGGGAGAACTTCTGACACTTCTCGCATCTCTTGGCATATAACCGCGCATCCTTTTGCATATAAGGCCACCAGTACCCTTGGCTGATCGCGCTGTAAGCCAATGATCTCCCTCCTATATGGCTTCCACAGATCCCTTCATGTATTTCATAAAGAAAGTCCTCGACTTTGCTGGGATGGACGCATTGAAGGTACGGGCCAGTGAATGACTTCCTGTAGAGTTTACCCTCGGGGGATAACCAAAACCGTGTAGCTTTCAACCTAAGCCGGTGGGCCTCAATCTTATCCTCCGGAAGTTTGTCGTCCTTAAGGTAGGATACAATTGGATCCATCCAGCTTGGGCCGGAGTCGAGATGAAGGACTTCGCGGGGCGGCTGAAACTCTATGCTGGGTCTCGCAAGTGATCCCACTTCAACAGTTCTCTTCTTTCCCGCCTCAACGGCGGAGGCCAGGCTAGCTAAGGCATCGGCATGAGAGTTTGCTCCTCTGCTGATCTGTCTGACCTCGGCTGTCTGGAATTCTGAAAGAGACTTCTTTGCGAGGGCGAGGTAGGCAGTCATCCTGTCGTCTCGAGCCTGATAATCTCCCGTCAACTGGTTAATCACTAGCTGAGAATCGCTGAAGACGAGTAGCTGCCGAGCTCCGAGAATTTTAGCACTGCTCAGTCCGGCTAGCAAGGCTTCATACTCTGCTTCATTATTCGACGCTTTGAAATCCAGAGTGAGGGCCTGCTCAATAACCAATCCGTCTGGGGTCTGAAGGACGGCGCCAGCTCCAGCTCGTTTGGCGGTTGACGAACCGTCTACGAAGACCTTCCAGAGCGAGGCCGGAGGCTGGCCTTGTGGTAGCTCGTTTTCCAGGGGTGGTACCTCGGGTTCACCATCCATGGGCTCGGGGCCGAGCCGAGTTGGCGCCGAGGCCGGAGGTATGAATTCCACAACGAAGTCTGCCAGGATCTGAGCCTTGATCGCTGTTCTGGGCTGGTATCGAATGTCATATTGCCCGAGCTCAATCGCCCAACGCGAAAGCCTTCCTGAAAAATCAGCCTTCCGAAAAACAGACTTGAGCAGGTGTTTTGTAACTACCACTACGGTATGAGTTTGAAAATAATGGGAGAGCTTGCGAGAGGCGCTGACTAATGCTAACGCAAGCTTCTCCAACTGAGTATATCGGGTCTCGGCATCGAGGAGCGATTTGCTCGTGTAATAAACCGGTTTTTGTTGATTTTCCTCCTCCCTAATGAGGACTGAGCTCACAGCTCGATCCGAGACCGCCAGGTACAAATATAATAATTCCCCAGGTTTTGGGGTTGAAAGTAATGGGGGTGAAGAGAGATAAGCCTTGAGTGCTTGCAAGGCCTGGTCGCACTCGGGGGTCCACTGAAATTTAGAGTTTTTTCTCAACAATTTAAAGAAGAGCTGGCACTTATCTGAAGATCTGCTGATGAATCGATTTAGTGCGGCGGCCATGCCGGTAAGCTTCTGGACTTCTTTTGCGGTAGCCGGGCTTTGCACTCTGAGGATGGCGGAAATCTGGCTCGGATCTGCTTCAATCCCTCTCCTCGTGACTAGACTCCCCAGGAATTTGCCAGAGCCGACACCAAAGGCACACTTGGAGGCGTTCAATTTCAGTTTATATTTTTTTAGAATAGCAAACACCTCAGCTAGATCGGACAGATGGTTCGCGGCCTGCTTGGATTTGATGACCATATCGTCAATGTACACTTCAACAGTACTGCCGAGCTGCGCCTCAAACATTCTGGTGACCAGGCGCTGATAGGTGGCGCCTGCATTCTTTAGACCGAAAGGCATTACCTTGTAGCAGTAGATGCCCCTGGGCGTTATGAACGCGGTCTTCTCTTCGTCCGGAGCGTACAGAGGTATCTGATGGTAGCCCCGATATGCGTCGAGAAAACTCATCCGGTCGTGGCCCGCGGTGGCGTCGATCATTTGATCTATCTTCGGGAGTGGGAAGCTGTCTTTAGGGCAGGCCCTATTGAGATCAGTGAAGTCAACGCACACCTTCCACTTGCCAGTCTTCTTTTTGACCACCACCGTGTTGGCCAGCCAGACCGGGTATTGCACTTCCCTGATTACCCCGGCTGCGAGTAGTTTGCCGACCTCCTCAACCACGGCTTCTGTCTGTGGCAGCCCGGTCCTGAATTACATGCCCAAATTTTCAAAATTCCATCAATGAGTCATTCCCTGAACAAAATAATGATCCACTTCAAAATACACAACATAGCATCAATGAATCTGATCCGGAGATATTGAGAAGGTCAACTCGAATGAGAAAACCTGCTATTCCGGATGACTATGTAGTGTATTTGGAAGAATCTGATATTGGCATTAAAGAAGATCCTAAGACGTTTAAGGAAGCCATTGAAAATGAGAATTCTTATAAATGGTTAGATGCCATGAAGAATGAGTTAGAATCAATGGCCACAAATGAAGTTTGGGATATCGTTGAACTACCCAAGGGTTTCAAGGCCGTTGGCTGTAAATGGGTCTTTATGACCAAAAGGGATTCCAAAGGGAAAGTTGAACGGTTCAAAGCCCGACTCGTGGCTAAAGGTTTTACTCAGAAAGAAGGTATAGAATATTATGAAACCTACTCTCCGGTGTCTAAAAAGGACTCATTTAGAATTGTTATGGCAATTGTAGCTCATTTCAACTTAGAGTTACATCAAATGGACGTCAAAACAGCGTTCTTAAATGGAGATCTAGAAGAAGAAGTGTATATGGAACAACCTGAAGGTTTCGTGAAAGAGAATGAAAATAAACTAATTTGTAAATTAAAGAAATCGATATATGGTCTTAAACATGCTTCCAGACAATGGTATTTAAAGTTCAATCATATTATTACATCTTATGGTTTTACGGAAAATACCGTTGATCATTGTATATATCTCAAGGTTAGTGGGAGCCGATTTATGATTTTAGTCCTATATGTCGATGACATTTTATTGGCTAGTAATGATCTTGGAATGATTTACGAAACTAAGGAATATCTTAAAAACAATTTTGATATGAAAGATATGGGTAAAGCAACCTTTGTAATAGGAATCGAGATTTATCGAGATAGATCTCGAGGATTACTTGGGTTATCACAGGAAGCCTATATTAAAAATGTACTTAAGAGATTTCGTATGGAAGGGTGTAAGGCACAAAATGTACCTATGACAAAAGGTGACAGGTTTAGTAAAGAACAATGTCCAAGAAATGAAATTGAAAGAAAACAAATGGAAAATTGCTCTTATGCAGCTGCAATCGGATGTTTAATGTATGCACAAACATGCACTAGACCCGATATTAGTTTTGCAGTTGGCATGCTTAGTAGATATCAAAGTGATCCAGGAATGGCACATTGGGTAGGAGTTAAGAAAGTTTTGCGATACCTTAGTGGTACAAGAAATTACATGCTCTCTTATAGAAGGTCCGATCACTTAGAAGTGGTCGGTTATTCGGATGCTGACTTCGCTGGTTGCCTAGATACAAGAAAGTCGACTTCAGGATACATCTTCCTGTTAGCTGGCGGGGCAGTTTCATGGAGAAGTGCAAAACAAACTTTAGTGACCCCATCTACATTTGATGCTGAATACGTGGCATGCTTTGAAGCCACAGGTCATGCTCTATGGATGCGTGATTTTATCTTAGGACTACGTGTTATGGACACCATTTCTGAGCCCTTAAAGATTTATGGTGATAATGACGCTGCAAGAAGATTTACTCAGAATGACAAGGTTTCCAGTAAATCAAAATTTCTGGAAGTAAAATACCTTGTACTAAAAGAAAATGTATGAGATCGGTTAGTGTCTGTCGTTGGGATCCCGACAAGCCTCATGATAGCAGATCCTTTGACAAAGGCATTGGCGCCAAAGGACTACAAAGAGCATGTTAGAAATATAGGCATAATTGAATTGCCTCTTTAAAGATATATAAAGACACTGTCATATTTATCATTGAAATAAGATTTCGTATTTTCTTACTTTATTGAAATTATTGTCACATGTGATTGAAGTGTATAAAGTGAGAAAATTAAAGAAAAATGGCATTATTGTACCCAATAAATAGGATTGCCATGAAAATCATCCTATTTTACCCTTATTAAGGATTGTGTTAAGTTAGAATGTTAGTGAATTAATTATGGAAGGAAGCAAGTTGTTCAAGACATGTAACCGCCATAGTTCTCATTGGCAAACTGACTTAATTACAAATTAAAGATTGACGTAATGGTTCAGATGGCAATTGTTATTTTTTTTTAAATGGTGATCACCAGTCAAAGTTATTTTTCGAATTTAGTTTTTCGATTTTATTTTAGATTCTGTTTTGTGGTCATATGGACCAAGTGGGAGAATGTTGGACTTGAATAATGGTGGCCCACTTGACCATTTTCAAATGATCAGTTATCTCTCATTAATCTTTCTGTTTTAAGTTTTCCTTTAGTAACTGCCATCTATGTTAATTTGAGGGATAAAGGAAATTTAATCTCTTCTTGATGGAAGGAGAGATTCAGGGCCTATAAAAGGCAACCCGGGTAACTCTCTTGGCAACGATAGATTCTCTGCAACCATCATTTACCGGAGAAGAAAGGAGAAAGCACAAGAGAGTTGTGATTCCCCATTGAAGACCAACCTTCTGTTGGATCAGAGTTTGCAAATGGCACAATCAGGTACCATTTTACTACACTACTGGTTTAGATTATATTTTAAAGTATTATTGGATTGATCCCAGAGAGGGTTTATAAACCCAAGATTTTTCTAACATTTCTTACACAAGCCGGGCCAGGCCAGGCTATGGGCTTTCCATCACTTAATCCAAGCCCGATCCAATTGTTAATCAGGCCCTAATTATATATCCAAACCTGGTCCAAAGCGGGCTCGGGCTGGCCTGGTCCAATTATTAATCATGGCCTAATTACATATCCAGCCCGGCCCATGAGCACCCCTAATGTGTAAGACCTAGGTTAGGACCCAATGGACCCGAACCAAATTGAAAGGGCAAATATGTTATCTACATTTTTATTTTTATTTTTACAACAGAAGGTGTCTTAGCCCTTTGGAGTGGACTAATCCCTACGAGCTCATGGGTAGCCGAGTAACCCCTCGTGGGCACAGTGTGGTAGTGCAGCTTTGAACCCTCAACCTCTGGGAGAGGCCAATTGAACTACCCCTCGGGATTATATGTTATCTACATATTGGGGTTCTAAAGTGGTGACCAGGAAATTACCTCCTTTTAGTATTAAACAAAATCCTTCCAGAGTATCAACTGTAACAACGGAGTGCACAAGGGAACTTGGGGATGACCTAGTGGTAAAGGCTCCTACTCTCATCCCACCCACCAGGTATCGATTCCTGGTGGGTGGGTGGCTTTACTCCTATCCAACTTGGCCGCTGATCCAAGTAAGCGAAAAAAGAAAGAAGAAAAACAGAGTGCACAAGTAGACATTAACATGTCCATGTCGGACGTTAAAAGTCTACCTATGTGTGTAAAGTCAAAGCCAGTAACGATCATATATGTTTCCATCTCGTTTCCTTCCTGACTTTCGCTTGACATTGAATTCCACCAAAAGACCCATCCAAAGGCAGTCAGGCAAGGAGACTATTGACTTTAGAAAACCGTTCAATCAGTTTTTCTTCATCATCATCCATCCCATTCTCTCTCCTTCAATTGAACAATCCTTGAGAGAAAGATCATGGCAGATGCACTTATCACCATTGTGTTGAGGAACCTCAACACCATTCTGGAAGGAGAGGTTCGACCCTTGGTAGCTGTGGCCGGTGAATTGAAAACGCTCTCCAGTAGTTTCACAGCCATCCAAGCTCTCATCGCCGATGCAGAGACTCAACAGACAGAAAACAAATCAGTAAGAGACTGGTTGAAGAAGCTGAAAGACGTTGCTTACGACGTGGACGATGTATTAGATGAGTTGAGAATACTCCATCTCACATCAGAAAGCCATGCAAGTGATGACAAGGTAAGAGCTTGCTCATTCTCACCTCTTCTGTTCTTGAAAAACACTCATATCACAGCCTAGGATTGCAAACAGGATACAAACTATTAGAGAGAGACTTGAAGAGATTGGGGATGAAAAGATCAAATACCAATTCAGTGAAGTCAGGCGGGTTGAGACACATGACCACCGTAAAACTACTTCTTTAGTGGATAAATTGGAGATACGGGGCAGAAGTGAAGATCAAGATATTGTTATAAGCAAGTTGCTGTGCTGCGAGGGGAAAGGAGTTAATGTGATCTCTCTAGTGGGTACTGGTGGAATAGGGAAGATGACTCTAGCTCAACTGGTCTACAATGATGAAAAGGTGAAGAACCATTTAACAAGGAGGATATGGGTGTGCCTGACTGAGGATTTCAGCATCACAGGTGTTACAAAGATGATAATGGAAGACGTAACAGGATCTGCTTGCAACCTCTCAGAGCTGAACACCTTGCAGACTCAACTTGTTGAAAGGCTGCAGAATGAGCTATTTTTACTAGTCTTGGATGACGTGTGGAATCGTGATCAAACAGAATGGGAGCGATTGAGACTGCCCTTAAAATGTGGTAAGCATGGGAGTAGGATTTTGGTGACCACTCGCAGTGAAAAGGTTGCGAGAGCAGTGGGCGCAAACTACATCCACAATGTCATAGGTCTATCCGACGATGACTGTTGGTTGCTATTCAGTTCCAGAGCTTGAAGATATTGACAGGCAAATTGTGGACAAGTGTAAAGAAGTCCCACTTTTTGCTAAGACTATAGGTAGCGTTATGCAAAGAAAAAGAACAGCAGAAGACTGGGAATGCATCCTAAAAAGTGAGATATGGGCCATACTGGAAGAAGCTGAAAAGGACATCATACCGGCTTTGTTGCTGAGCTATTACAACTTACCAATTCATCTGAAACAATGCTTTGCTTACTGCTCGATATTCCCCAAGGAACAGAACAGAACAGAACCGAACCATTGAATCTATACTCAATCTTCAAAAGACAAAAACCAAAGGACATGTATGACTCTAAGCAAAAAAATAAAACAGGGGTCGTGGGGCCTGGAAGAGAGAGAGAGAGAGAGAGAGAGAGAGAGAGAGAGAGAGAGAGTTTGCATAGCTGTGTTTGTTTTTCTAAAGGTAAAGTACTCACGCACTCACCCAAGTCTCTCATCATCTGCGCTATAGCAAGGGATTGATCGCTGATTGTTCTTGTGGAAGAACGATGCCTCACCAACTGAGCTACCAGCTGATGTGCTAATCTATGCAAGTCTCATCACACGAAAGAGATCTCAAGGTGATATTTTCCATCATCATCATCATCAACAACAACAATAATGAATAAAAGTGTTATCTAACATCACCACAAGTTCTTATTAAAATAAGACATTATGAAAAATAACAATGACTGAAAATAATAATAATAATAATAATAATAATAATAAATTGATCGAGTGGCTAGCTGCATGTCTACATTGAATACACAACCCTTACATTTGAACGGGTTGTTAGCACATGTATTCCACCTGATTACATACAGAAATGTATATACATGCTACCACTCAGAAATGTTAAGAAAGGGCCTTTTTGTTTTTTGTAAGATAAGTAAGAATATATTAAGTTCCCTCAAAACAGTGCAGGGAAAACCCTTCATACAAAAGAAGAGATTTTCATTGGTTTTGGAAGGTTGAATTACAGACCAATGTCCATGATCTAATCATCATATAATACCAAAACATCAATACGAGTTGCTCATGGAAATATTTCTCAGGATATGAATTGTCCACAAATATTTCATCTCATCAGAACTCTCCATGACTAAATGATGGGCCACACTTGAAGATAATCAAGTCATTAGGATTACATCCATGGTCAATATAATTTTCTCACATATAGAAGGTAGAAATAGAGAATCATTTAAGTTTCAAACAAATAAATAAGAACAAACCAAAGATAACAAGCAAGATCCACTTAGTACAATTACACCAGTAAATTCATAGTCAAAACCAAAGCCTAATAAAGCCACCCAGAAAACACACCCATATGTTCAAACAACATCATAAGTATTTATTTATTTATTTATTTTTTGAACTCCATGAATTACCCATACCAATAAGAAGTTGCAAAGATCCCTACTATTCTTTATCTGACTCCAACTATTCACACCTGCAAAGAGAAAAATCATTAGTGCTCCTAAATTTGGGAAAAAACTCAAACATGTAGCTTGCCAACTATAAACCAAGCCAAGGAGTGGAGAGTCAGGTAAGCTTATATTTGAACTGTAAATATATGCATGTAGACAAAGTGGAATTCTTGTGACCCTGTCAAGCCACCCAAGCTATGCCAATTGCAGGGTAGTGCTAAGGACCAAGTGTTAAAACATTGGAAGAAACAAGCTAAATCAGCCAATAATATCAAAATTTTGACTCGCTAAATCATGGATTTGGCAAAAAAAATTTTTACGGAATTGGCATGATACATGTATTGCATGTGTATTGGCTGATATACCAGCTATTAAGATCACAATCATACCCTTTTAGAAAGACTTCTAGGACAATATTTATTGATTTGTCGAATTTACTTTTTCTTAAATTTAGATTGATACTAATTGGATAGTAAATGATCTTTTTATTATTGGTTGTAATTTTTGTATAAATACATGAGTTTCAGTAGCATCCCACTCATTAAGGACCTGTTTGTTTGCACGGAAATACATGAATACAGGTGCTCATGCCATAAGTATTTAAAAATGAAGCTCCAAGGTGAACATACAAAAATGACCATCAAAGAACCTCTCCTTTGATTGGAAGTGAATCAACATATGATGAGAAATCTATACACAGTCATCACAAGTAATTCAAGTCATAGGAAAGGCAATGTCCCATCTACATTGCAACCATATATCCTTCGCCCCTCACCTCATATCATTCACATTTCACTTCTTGAAAAACCATTTGGTGGAACTCATTTGACCTTGAATATTCATTTTCTGTGTATTCTAAAGCAAACAAACAGGCCTTAAGAGAAATAAAAAAGATCATTTACAAAGAAATATTTGCTGCTTTTACCGGGAAAGATGCTGGCTTGGGGTTTGGAGACACAAAAAATGGGTGTGCCGTAGCTCAAGCATTCTGAGTTTTTAAGTGAGCAAGGACTTTACCCACCAGGCCATGATCTACGTCATATGAGTAATTTATTGTAGTTTAAATAACAATAATCGTTGGAAAGTTCTCCTATTATCAATTTTTAATAGTATCAATTTTTTCATTTATACAGATTAGCCTACTTATGTCAATCATATCTCTTCGTAGAAGTCACTATAAGATTTTATCACAATAAGTTTGGCTACAAATATTCATCAAAGTTTGAGGGACTAAAATCAAGAGCTTGGATTAGCCAACCCCTAATACACTTGCTCCCTCGTCCATCTTGTCTTCCTGTTGTGATGCTTCCAGCCTCCAGGAGAGATGCATGGATAAAAGGTGGCAAATGATATACCGCATGTAAAGAGTTGCAGTTATTCCACGAGTGACATAATTGATGAATTGAAATTAAAAAAAAAAAAAAAACTGATTTTATCTTAGGATTTTAGTACTTTAATTTACAACATCAAAAGAATGAAAAGAAAATAAAATAATGGTGTATAGATGTAGGAACACACGTATATCAATACACTCAATCCACAAACCAACGCACCTTGCTCTAAAGTAACCAAAAAAAAAATAGTTTCTTGTTCTTTGAAAAAAAATTTAAAAAAACACTCTAACCTATTGAAAATTCCATAAAATATGTTTGGTTGAAAACAACATCTTATATCAGCAAGAAGCCATACAAAAGGAGGTAGATTTTTTCTTTTTCTTTTTCTTCTCCTTTTTTTTTCTTTTTTTTTTCTTTTTTTTGATGATGTGGCTATCTTTGAGGTCTTTGACTCAAAAGGACTATTCTCTCATGTGGCGCCGCTAAATCCACACAAATGCATACTGAGCAAATCTGGGGTGGGTTTCACAAAATGAGGTAGATGATACTTGATATATTGAAATTTTTAGGTTCTCCACTTTTTGAAATTTTTAGACATATCTTTGAATTTTTAAATCTTCATAGAATCACAGTTATAGCCTGATAGGGGACTTATACAGATATATATATAGCCAATACGGTTGCATGTTTCAATTTTTCACCAGTTTGACATGAGTCTGATGCAAATGCTAGAGCCCATGTCAATTACTCTCCACCATAGTTATTCAAGCCGAGTCTTTTGACATGTTCTGGCTTGAAGGGTGAAGTAAACTTGGCCACAATTCATCAATTTGGGAAAATAAGTTACATAATCAACACCAAGTTGATAACACCATAAAAATCAAACCAGAGGAAAAGAATAAATAAATAATATTCATTGGATGAAGCTCAAATACCTGTAATTCTTTATTAAACTTGAAATGACACAGCCCAAACTTCACCTACAAAGAAAAGAATGGTCAGCAAAATGAAGAATATAAGGATTCAATTATAAGGATTCTTTACCAGTACATTCGAAATCGGTTCACCAATGATACACAAAATAAATGTGGTATTGAATCCAGCAGTGACTTTGGTTCTATGACCCACGTTTACACGGTTAGAGATCCCTATCAGCACCTTGAGCCAATTTCTTCGGGTGGGCCCGTAGGTGATGTGTGCCAAACAGCTCTTGACTCTTTTTTACAAACACACCCAAAGGATTTTAAAAACCACATTCTATGATGAGGAAGAAAAGAGAGAGAATGGAGAAGACAGCTATGAAATGAAATTTGTAGATGATTATGATGATGAAGAAGATGAAGGTCCACTTACCTGATTTCACTCAATTGGACGCATGCGATTTGATGATGATCCAACATCAATCAAGGAGAAGAAGATGATGCGCAGGTGGGGAAATAGAGCTTCTTATTGAATTCGTTGCATCCTTTCTTCAATGACTGCATTAGACTTGGATGCTCGGCCTCCCATGAATGCAGTCGGTTGTCAATGGAAATTTCTGGAACATGCGCTACCTTCTTCCACTCCTTCCAATTCTCGCATAGTCGTCTCTTCAAATCAGGGCATTCCCATATACTCAGCTCCCGGAGATTTGTGAGGCGTTGCAGGCCCTTTGGTAACTCTGTCAATGCTGGGCAATATCGGATACGCATCTTTGAAAGCGAGAGCAGGTTTCCAAATGACTCTGCCAAAGACCTTATGCTAGGGCAATCTATAATCCATAAAGCAGCGAGCGATGCAAGGTTTCCAAGTGACTCTGGCAGAGACCTTATGCCAGGGCAACCTTTAATTGCTAAACCAGTGAGCGATGCAAGGTTTCCAATCCACTCTGGAAAATCCGTCATATCAGGACCCGATGAAATTGACAAATCCTCGAGTGATTTGAGATTTTCCAACGGATTTGTCAAACTCGTCATAGCATCTAATACAACACCGTAAAGTATCTTAAGTGATGTGAGGTTCCTAAGCCACTCTGGAGATGACCACACCTTAGGACATTCATAAATGTATAGGGAGGTGAGGTTTTGCAACCCTTCAGAAAATAAGGACTCCAAATTCCCACATTTCCTGATTCTCAATTCCTCCAGAGAGGTCATGATCATCCCTTCTCCTGGAAGTAATCTCTGCTTTTCACACGATTCCCATATTTCCAACTTCTTAAGAGAGTTTAAAGGAGGACAAGGCTGTTGCTCCTGCTGCGATCCATCCAGCAACGGTAGCACCAACTCAGGACATTTATAAATCCTCAATTCTTCGAGAGAATGGAGATATTTCAATTGATGTGATAAAGATATTAATTTTGGGCAATCAACAATTTTCAAGGTGTGAAGGTTGTTGGCATGGGTTGGCCCAATTTCTTCCGGCAAATGCATGACTTCAGGAAACCCTTTAATATCAAGCCTGACAAGTGAAGTGTAGTTGGCCAGAGACCCTAATAGTCTTTCATCGGTTTCAACAATAATTAATTCTTGAAGTGAAGGAAGAAGATGGGGCAAGTGAACCATCTTGGGGCAGTTTTGGACAGACAATCGAAGGCGATGATAGATCACTTTCTGATCATCGTCTGCTTCTCGTGATGACCACATCTCCAAATTAGGCATGCTAGTGAGACTGACTCCTTTTAGTGACTTGGACATGGGTAAGTCTATTCTATCACAACCCACTCCATTCATCTCGAGAACTTCAAGAGCTGGAAGAAGAAGCTTTGGCAACCGAATCAGATTTGGGCAATCATGAATGTCAAGAAGAGAAAGGCGACCGAGAATCACTTGCCCATCTTCTTCTCTTCTCTGCTCATCACCATCACCATTCTCTTGTGGAGATGACCATCTCTCCAAATTAGGCAGTTCAGAGAGAACAAGGTGCCTCAATGATCGGAATATATCTTTGTTGTTGTGGCTCCCATCAAACTTAACAATGTATTTTATAGCACTCATTTCATAAATCTTAAGTGATTCAAGGAGAGGTAGTTGCCCAAAAGGTGGCAGTTGTTCACATCTAATGCAACCCCGCAGTTCTATATGAATTAGATTTGAAAGCATCATCATCCAACTTGGAAAACTCAAACCTATGTAATTCCAAACAAGTAGCTTCTTTAGATTCGAGGGGGGTTCGAGGTTATTAATCACTTCTTGTGCAATTAGTTCTGATTCATAACCAAGCCGATTCCAACGTAGATGCAGAGAATGGAGGTGTTTCTTTGCCTTTAAATCTGCTTCACGAGCACATGCACCATTTCTTATATTTTCAAGCCCTTCAATGGAGATATCCCCCATTAGCTGATTTAAACCTTTCAACTCTTCCATTCCAGGTTCACTCTCTTCATTGATAACAAATTTAGACAGCGTCCTCAGACAAGTTAACTCTCCAATTCCTTTTGGTGACAGAAAATCACCCCCTCCGTTGAATTCAATATGTCTAAGGCTAATCATTCTCTTCATATTCTTTGGCCACTTCTTGAGGGGAATGCCGAAGACTTTCAGTGTCTGCAAGTTGTGTAAGTCGCATATGGTCTCTGGTAATTCTGTAATCCTTGTATGTGAGATGTCAAAGTACCTAAGATGTCTCAACTTGTCTACTGAATTTGGCAGGAAGCAAATACTTCGATTACTTAAATCCAACACCCTTAAGCACCTGAAGCTCAAGCAAACATTAATATCAATACGACGATAATATCCATATGTAATCATTGAACGCAGTTTCTTACATTTCTTCAATGCATCCAAATTCTTCGGATCTCCTGCCCATTCATCATTGCACAATGCTAAATGACGAGTTTCATCATTGCACAATCCTAAATGACGGGTTAACTCATTCATCATAGAAGCTTCCACAACAAAGCATTCTTTTCCTGCAACAGATCTAAGAAGATCATGTATAAGGTCATGCATCTTGTATGTATCATTGCCAGCAGTTTCCACATCAACCTGAAACAAGGACCTCCGCAACAGTGCATTGAAATACTTTTCGCCTTCTTCTTCTAGGAGTTCATTTTCATCATCATGAGAATGAATGAAGCCTTGGGCTATCCATTGCTTGATGAGTACATCTTTATTAAATCGACGCCCTTTGGGAATTACAGCACAATACGCAAAGCATTGCTTCAAAGATGATGTCAAATGATCATAGCTTAGTCTTATTATGGATAAAATCCCACCTTCATTATCTGTCCGCTTCCAAAGTTCACTATCTCTCACCGACTGCCACTCCCTTTCACTTGTTTCATTTCGCAACATGCCTCCCAATGTTTTGATTGCTAGAGGGACACCACCACACTTTCTTACTATTTCCTCTCCAATTGATACAAAGCCTGTAGGCGGGTGTGCCACTTTCTCGAACAAAGTCCAAGATTCAGCTGCCAACAGTGTTTCCAGAGGAGGTCTAGGAAGAGCATCCATTCTTCTCGCAACTGTGTCACTACGAGTGGTGACTAATATTTTGCTTCCTATAGCACCACATTTAAGCACTGTCCTCAACTCGCCCCATTTCTCATAGACTTCATTCCAAACATCATCCAAAACAAGTAAATACCTCTTCCCACTCAGGTTTTCTTTAACACGAGTGATTAAGAGGTCCTTGCTTGATCCGTCAGTGGGAGTATTCTTTGATGCAGATTCTAAAATTTTTGCTAGAATCCTTCCCACATCAAAGTCCTCAGATACATAGACCCACATCTTTAAGTGAAAATGACTCGCCACTCTTTTATCATCATATACATATTGAGCCAGCGTGGTCTTGCCCAGTCCCCCCATACCAACAATGGGAATGACTGAGAGGACCTCTTCATTTCCAGAGTAGAGTAGTGAATCTATTAAGTTTCCTTTCTCATCAACTCTCCCAATAACACCCGTGTCGGGCTCACTCGAGGAAGTTTCTCTTGGGTTTGAGATCTGAGGCTGGCTTCTAGCAACTCCCTCCAACGGTTGGAAATTGTAATTCTCTTCCGCAAGTTCTTCGAATCGTTTCCTCAGCTCTTTCATCTTATGTGCAATCTTGAAATGAAAAGCGAGTGGGTTCGAAGGCGAGAAGAAGTTGCCTACCTTTCTTCCCATGCCATCTTGATTCTCAACCTTCCTTCGTAGAGCTTCGAATAGGAACTCATCAAATAGATCCTCCGCATCGTAGGCAACATCTTTAAGCTTTCCAAGGCGATCTTTGTCAGCCATCAGGTCAATTTGTTGCCTTTCTGCATCTCCAAGCACAGCTTTAATCCTTGACAGATTGCTGTGGAGCTTTTGTTTCTCGTTTTTCACACCCCACAACAACCAAAATTCATCTAGGATAGGGGAGCTCAACTTGCTCAGCAACTGTCGAAAGACGATAGACAGAACTGCTTCTCCTGCCATCCCGTCTTCCCTGAGGAAAAACAAGGTGAAAAAATTATTGCATCTTAACAGGTGGTTGCTACTTTCAATAAGGAAAAAAAAACAACCAAGGTAAAGATGATCAAAAGGAATAATTTAGAATTGAGAGAGTAGATGCTTTTGCTTTAATAAGATAATATAATGTCAATGACTTCTAGCTATGGCTTCAATCAAGACCCCTCTAATTTTTTTTTCACTGTGCAATCGAAGAAAGAGGGAGAAACCGATAGTTGAATTGAGTGGAGAAAATACTTTTCCGCTCTTGTGTATAGTAAAATATAACAAATCTAAAAGCATATAGTCGACGATGGTATTTTCTTAATTTCAAATGGCTCAATTAATCAGTGACACTCGTCTCATTCAAATACCACTCGTCAATGAGCTGGACCCATCAGCGACTTTATTTTATTTTTTATGAACTGATTTCTTCTCTTCATGTACAAGGGAAAAGGATAAGAACAAATAATAGGCCCGCCCCACTCTTTAATTAAGACCAAAAATATGAGCAAATGTTGGCAGCACAAAGAAGGCCAACCCTTAATATGGGCTCCTCTATAAATACATGTTGGGTTCCATTGCCCTAATTACATTCCGGTGCCTTGTATTAATTATTGCAATAAATATAAAGTACTGTCTTCCACAATCTCGGGATATTTAAATTTGGGTTTTTTTTTTTTTGGTGAAGCTATTAACCAGAAAGTATTGCAGAATACAAACCATAATTTAAATCATAAAAATACCATTAAAACGATTTTATAGAGTTCCTTTTCATTTTTTCATATCTTAGTTTCTTTTTGTCACAATCTTTTTGAGATACTATAAATTTAGGAGATATATTGAAGATTGTGTTAATATATAAAACATTACAAGTTAAAATACTTTAAAATATGGCCTTTATGATGCATCCAAATAGTGGGGCAACATAGTGGGGCCGACTTTATGATGCATCCAAATCATCTACATACATGGGACCTCCTTAATTACACTAGATCTATCAAGTTTTTACCTATCCAAATGAATTGGTCCGTTGGATCGAAGGTTGAGTTTTTTTCTTTAATATAAAGTCGTTAAATCTGTAGGCCACGAATGAAGGGGTTAAACTTTTTATATGGGAGCCTCCAAGAAGTCTCTTTCCATCCCCCACAAGTCCCATGGTCAGTGGAGCCCTATGTGGGCCCCGTTAAGTTTGTCCCTCACCATATGGTGAGGGAATAATGCATAGGAATATCCCCTCACATTTAAGTTGTTGGCATTGGATATAGATGTAAGGCCCCCCACCCTATCTCTCATATAAGGTAAGAGACATCTCTTACAGGACCATCTCCTATATATATATATATATATATATATCTAAGTGAAAAACTACTGCAATAATTTATCTTTTTCCTAACAATATAAGAATACATAGAGAATGAAGAGTTGCTCTGTTAACAATGTATCATACTCTCCACGCTATGTGGGCTAGATGCCAAATTATTTCAACATCCATCTTTGTAACAAGGTCATGGAAAGGTCCAGCTTTGTTACGCGGTTCTGAAGGGTGGGAAAATGAGTTTTGAAATATTGACAATGTGCAATTTTTATCAAAGAACTTATAGCACCCTAACTCGTATGAAAGCTGCTAAACGCACGCCACTTTTTTCTTTCCACACACCATTTTTTAAGAAAAAATTATTACCAATATACTCATGTGGAAAATCCCGAAACTAGCCCTCTCCCTCCCTCTCTCTTGCTCTCCCTGCCCACCTTCGTCCGTCGCCCTCTCCCTATCTCCCCCTCCCTGTGTCCCTCCCTCTCCTTTGCTCCCTCTCCCTCTTCCTCTCCCTCTCTTTCGCTCCCTCTCCCTCTCCAGCAGTGGGGCTGTGGTGGCTGGGGTTGGGGTGGGGTTAGTTTTGGTATTATGGGAGTTGTGCAAAGAAAATTTTAAAATCCCCATACTTCAATGGTGGGTGTAGAGAGAAAGGGAGTGTGGAGAGAAAAAAAATGGTATGCATTTAGCAGCTCTCAACTCGTATTTTTCTGTTTTTCTTGACTAAATTGTGTCATAAGAATTATGTCATAAGAATTAAGCCTGATTTTTTCGCAAAAGCCCCAAACAACTAATAACCATTTAGATGGTGTCTTTAAAAAGGATATAAAGTCTTACTAAACACTAGACCTGTCAATTTAGCCTGTTGAAATGGGTGCTCGGCCCATCCCAAGCCAGAAAAGACAGGGCTTTTGAAAAAATTTGAGCCCAGCGAGCTAAGCACAATTTTTTGAAAACCCGTCCAAAATAGGACTGGGAATGGGCAGAGCAGGCCTGGCCCCGCTCCAAGATAATTTTATTAAGTTTTATATATATTTATCGAAACTGTCCCCACTAACAGTAAAATAAGGGATAATTAGGAGGGGCAATTTTGTAACTTCGCCCCTCCTAATTCTCCCCTTAATATAAAAGGCATCCCTCTCCCTCAGCACAATGTGTAGTTGTGCCGAAGGTATTAAAATCACTCTTTAAGAGCTTCAACATCATGATCAATTCTGTAAATTGCCTAGTATTGGTATTAGACAATGTAGTGTTGTAATGGCCTAGTACTTACATCTTGTCCTAAAAATTATTGTTCAATTCAGTTTTTTGTTGGATAGTATTGACTGCAAGGGTCCAACTAGTCGGAGAGTCTCAATGACACTATTGTATGTCATTACTAGTCTGAGACTCAGCATATTTCCAGATGATCCTTGTTGTAGCACTGTAGTGTGATGTGAGTTTCATTCGATGATATCTACGTACACACATATTTTCATCCATGTACGTATGTAGAGTATTTTTGAGATAAAACATATCTTTATTCTAAAAGAAGGGATGTGCCAGGTCCACATGGATGCATGTTAAGCATGAGAAAAGAGGAAGGGGAAAGGCTACATTGGATTAGAGGTCGAGAATGCTTAGCTTATATTCAAGATCGAGCTAAACACGGGCCCGCACGGGACGGGATTTGACGTAGGCCCGTTCAATTTAGGGTCAGGATTGGAATACCCCCGATAGGCCCGTCCAAAATTCGGGACGGGATTGGACTATAGGTTATCAATTTGACTATGCTTTCGACTGGACTCCAACTTTAGCAAGTCAAGTCTACCAAGAAACTGATAAGTCAACCTGACAGGTTAAATAACGAAAATTTAAATTTCTTTGTACACATTCATGATTAAATAACTAGAAATATGTGATTTAAATCCTCAAAAAGTTATATAAATTCCATGTCGATTGTCTTTCGAAATCTCATTTTTCTCACTATATTATTGTTTTATTATTTTCAAATGTATAGGAAAAAAGTAGTGTCAGCTGTAGTTGGACATTGCACGAGCCTTGCAATTTACAATCACCGATTTTCTGTTGAAATTTTATTTTTAATTGTATTGAAACTTCTACTGAATTTTTTTAAAAACTTTATTTTTTTAAAAATTTTCGTAGTAAAACTGCGTGTTCGGTGCACGTGCATTGCACGTGTAGGGCTCCACTAGTTTTTTTTAAAAGTCACAAAGCAACCTTCACAACCCGCTAAATAATAAAAAGTCATTCACTTTTTAAAAAATAAAAAGTAAAAAAGATTCTTTATCAAGCCACTAAAGATAAAAAAAGTCATCACGGTATGATTGGATCCCTCAAAATTTATTCTATCTTGATTTGAAGCTTCACTTCTACTTCAGTTCACCTCTACCTTTAACAAAAAGAAGTCCAAGAAGTTACATTTTCATACCACTAAAGGATAAAAAGAAAAAAGTAAATAAGATACATTGAAATAACAAAAAACTATCATATTTTTATTTTTATTTAAACCCTCTACTTTTCTTGCCTCTTAATTTACCCATTCAACTCACTTTGTTCTAATAGTGAAGTTACCAAACTTGCCCGGCCTGTCCAGTTTGGTAATTATAGTATTAAAGTAAAGTTAGGTGAAGCTTCTATTTAACAGACATGAATAAGATGAGGCGGTAATATCAAAAGTACTAAAATTTAAAATTTCCTCTTTTTTTAAAAAATGTCAAAATCAACATTATCAAGTCACTAAATGGTAGAAGTCCATCTACTTTGTACACGCAATGTAAAAAAAATATTTTGTAAAAGTCACTAAAGACAAAATGTCATCACATGATGAGTATACCTCTTTGATGAGTGGTAAATATTGCATATTTTACCCCTCATTAATCAGTGTTTTATTAGCATCTCATATGCATATTATTTGCTTTACATGGAGATTTTATCATTCTATCATATTAACAAATTATCGGATTATCATGCATAAATCCGATTATTTATAGCGCATTTTTATGTAGTTTCTCTTGTGTAGGTGGACCCCGCGACTACCCCAACCTTCTAGCTAGTGATTCAAGGTATCAAGACGAGATTTCAATAAAGAAGTTGCATGAAGAAATCTTGGTGAAATGTTGAATAATTTCAAAATAGGAGGAGAAGACTTCATGGATTAAAGAAGCCATTTTCTAACACAAAGGATTGATTGGTGTATTGGTTAGAGCTTGTGTTGGTATGAAATAGGTTATGAGTTCAAATCCTAACAATTGCATATTATTATTTTTTTTCCATCCAACTCACCTCTCCACCAATCAAAGCTTGCCACGACACAAATCCATGTGAAATAATATGAGCCAATCAAAAGCCTCCAACATGAAGGACCACATAAAGCAAAAGGCACATATCTTTTTGAAAGGAAAGTTTGTTGCAACCAATCAAAATGAAGCTATCCATGTGAAAGCAAGAGAGCCAATGAAAAGCCTTCAAGTCAAACTCAAGGAATCCATGTGAAAGCAAATGAGCCAATCAAAAGCCTTTAAGTTGCAACCAATCAAATGGGAGCAATCCTTGTAAAATGAAATGAGCCAATCAAATGTCTTCAATGTTCCTATAAATTGGAATGTGTTTGGAGGGCAAGGGGGGAGATCTTTTGGCAAGTTAGTCTTCTTGCAAGTTTATTTTTACTTTTAGATTGTAATTAGGAGCTTCTTTGTAACTAATCTAGAGAGAGTGTGTGTAATTGAATATTATTGATGAAGATTTGGAGCTCTTTCTTGATGTTTAGTGGCTAAAGCTCTTCGATTAGGCTCTCCTTTTGAAGCTAAGTAATGTGATTAATTCAATTTCATGCATGTTTTAGCTTAAATTTCCTACTTGTGCCTTGATTGATTAGTAGATTTTAGATCTAATTGTGCTAATCCCTCTCATTTATCATGCTCTATCTCTACACTTGATGCTTTGATAATCTCAATTGATGCTTTGTAGTTAGATTAAGTTCTCTCACATAGCATGCTCTAGAGCCCTTATCTTTGATCTTTTGTAGCTTGATTTTGATGATTTATTGTTAGGGTAGCTAGATGATGATCTAGGGTCTTAGCCTTTGATTTTCTTTATTTTGATCATTATTGCTATATCATCAAATCCAATTAGGCAAGAGATTGTTAATTGGATTGTAGACTTGGAAATTGAATTAAAACATGCATTGTTTGAATTAATTACATACTTAGTGGATTTTGGATTGCCTAATCTCTTCCTTTTATTATTATTAATTTAAATCTTTGTTTGATTTGTTATTTTTACTTCTAAATTGCTAAATCTACATTTCAAATCAATTGTTTTAAATTCCTACACATTTCATACCACATCTTCACATCAAATCTTCCATTTCCACCACCATTCATTCATCCACTAGTTTAGTGTAGATATTTTAGTTTGTTAATTAGTTGTTAAATTGCATAGTTTACTAGTTTTAGTTTTTCACTTCAATTTTCTATATTAGTTATATCTTAGTTTAACTCTCATTTTAATTGGATTCATTGCTTGTTCCATCTTCTCTTCGTGGGATCGATAATCCGGAATCTTTAGTCCTTACTATTTGGCGACACCGTAGTCTTGCGGTTAAGCGTGCACATATAAGTGTCGATCAAGTTGTTGGCGCCGTTGCCGGGGAGAGGCATTGAAAAGCTTTGAATTTCATAGAGTTGAACAAATTTTTAGCTTAGGGTATTTTTTATCTTTCCTTTATTTTCCTTGCGGATTCTACACATTGTTTATGTTTGTTTTGTAGGGAATTCCTCAGTTGGAGCGAAGGAAAGTGGAAAAGTACATTGAAGAACTTGAAGAGTTTACTTGCTTTCTTAGTTTAGGATTAGTTTAGACATTTATTTGCTTTCTTAGTTGATTGTATTAGGTATTTATTATCAAAGTTGTAATAATTTTGGTTGCGGGTCAGCCCGTGACCTATTCACTTTACTTTACGCACTTTACTTAAGTAGTTAGTTGTTTAGTAGAATTGCAATAAATTGCTTGTAGGGAAGGAGGACGGTTGGACTATACCGTTGCGGCTCCTCACATTCGTACACGGAAATTGGTGTTCGTGGTGTGAGTCGACGACAACTGATTCGTCCCCCGAAATAATCGGGAGGTTTGGATTTCCTAACCCCGCAAATCCCTTGCAAGCGGTTTTACTTTGTTGGTTGTTCTTTGCTTTATAGTGTAATTTCTTCAAATACACTTGCAATTTGGTGCACTATTAGTAAAGGGCAATTTACCCAAACAAGGTAAGGATTCGGATTTCATCACCGTTTCCTTGCCCTTAGGATTTCATTTTAATTCTCACTTAGTTTAGAACCAATAAATCATAATAAAATTGAGTAGAAACGTGACTTTAGGTTACGAGCTCAATAGGGAAGACCACCACGGTTGTTGCAATTGTGTGCCTTGGCGGATTTTTTGGTGCCTAAGCAAACCTTGTCCCTTGGCCACCATCTTGCCAAATAGGGAGACAACGTTGTTGTTCGAGGAGTTGGTTTTTAAGAGGAGCCTTCGCCTAGCGCGTCGTGATCCCACCATCTACCTGGGGGTTAACTGGCCAGGATTTCCGTTTCATAGGTCCAAGTTGGAGGCCAGAGTGTCATCTTCACAGTTAGGAGCTGTCTAGAATTCTTTTAGGTAACCTTAGTTTAGATTAGCTTTTTATTTAGTTTTCGAACTTTTTGTTATGTTGCATTCATTTCATTGAGCTACCATTGCATTGGTAGGTTAGTCGCAGTTGTATGCGAGTGTGGATACGTGACCAAGGCCGATTAGTGAGGATTGATTACCTTGCTTTACCCGCCCCACCCATAGTACCCACAATGGCTGCCCAAAACCCTCAGCAAAGGACCCTCAATGAACTTTTTGCACCATTTTCATCCACTTCACCTAGTTGTATAGTTTTGCTAGAGAACAATGCAAACCAATTTGAGATCCGGCCCGCCACCATCAACATGTTACCAAAATTCCATGGATCAGAGTGTGAGTAGCCCTATATTCATTTGAACAAATTTCTGAACATCTGTCACACGTTTAAGAATCAAAATCTAGATAATGAAGCCGTGCAGCTTAGGTTGTTTCCCCTTTCGCTAGAAGATCATGCAGCCGCCTGGCTAAATTCCTTGACTCCAAACTCCATTACCACCTGGGATGAGCTTGTCAAAAAGTTTATGTCCAAATTTTTCCCAGTGAGCAAAACTGAGC